>BPLR01014265.1:0-58401 GCA_021605095.1 Caerostris extrusa | reverse complement strand
CAGTTGGAATGATTTCACAATTCTTTATGAGTGTAAAGTTATAAAAATCTTATATTTAATTCATAAATTAATTCTTTAATTAAATTCTTTTAAATTAATTCTTTAATTAATTTTTAAAATTTAATTCATTCTTTATCTAGAAAAATTGCATGTTCAAAATATTATATGAAAATCCATTGTATTTTCGTTTGAATCAAATTAAGTTTATTGAAATTAATCCATTGTCCTTATGGTTATATATAAAAAAAGATTTTCATTTTTTTCTCAGTTTAAAGTACTTGTACCAGGTGTGCTGAAAAAAGTTCGTAGGCTAGCATAGAAAAATTCTTTTTTTTTTTTGAATTTGATTTTATTATTCAATATAGTTGAATTCAAGGGCGATGCAACGATTATAGCGGTCATACAATTTTTCGATACCATTTTTTGGTACGATTTGTCTTTAGCCTCAAAATAGGCTTCAGTTTCTGCGATTACCTCTTCATCGGCGCGAAATTTTGTCCAGCGAGCATCCTCTTGAGATCTGAGAACAGGAAAAGTCGCTGGGGGCCAGATCTGGAGAATACGGTGGATGCGGAAGCAATTCGAAGTCCAATTCATGCAATTTTGCCATCGTTTTCATTGATTTGTGACACGGTGCATTATCTTGATGAAACAGCACTTTCTTCTTCTTCAAATGAGGCCGTTTTTCCGCGATTTCGTCTTTCAAACGCTCCAATAACGCTACGTAATAGTCGCTGTTTATGGTTTTTCCCTTTTAAGATAGTCAATGAATATTATACCATTCGTATCCCAAAATATTGATGCCATAACCTTCCTAGCCGACTTTTGCGTCTGTCCACGCTTTGGAGTCGGTTCATCAAGTGCAGTCCACTCGGCTGATTGTCGATTGGATTCCGGTGTAAATTGATGAAGCCATGTTTCATCCATTGTCACAAATCGACGCAAAAATTCGGGTTTATTACGATTGAACAGCTCCAAACACTGCTTAGAATCATCAATTCGTTATTGTTTTTGGTCGATTGTGAGTTCGCGCGGCCCCACTTTCAACAGAGCTTTTCGCATATCCAAATATTCATTCACGATATGTCCAACACGTTCCTTTGATATCTTTAGGGTCTCAGCTATCTCAATCAACTTCACTTTACGGTTATCAGAAATTATTTTGTGGACTTTTTTGATGTTTTCGCCGGTAACAGCCTCTTTGGGGCTTCCACTGCGTGCATCGTCCTCGGTGGTCATTTCGCCTCGTTTAAATTTAGCAAACCACATCTCTACGGTTGATTTTCCTGGTGCAAAGTCCGAATAATATTTATCAAGCCAAAACTTTGGCTTCAATAGTATTTTTTTTTGCCAAAAGCAATGCTTTATTAATACACGAAATTCCCTTTATCCATTTTTTGAAACTGACAAAAGTTGCTTCACTAAAAATGCTGTAACTCACATACTAATAGTGCAACAGCTGTCAAATTTATACACGTGTCTTCTGAGGATTAGGGCTAACTAAAAATCATATGGATTTAATACTAGTCGTGCCATCTATGTGTCAGCCTATGAATATTTCCGCCCACACTTAAGCAGTTTGTAAAAAGAATAAAATATAGATTTATTATTTAAAAAATATTACATCAAATTTTATCTTTTTTTTAACCTTTAGAATTTTTATTTGGTTGGTCTTTCAGCCTTTCACTTTTCTTTATTTTATATTATTTCGCAGTCTGTTGAAGTAGACTAATTTAAGTATAATTATATTACTTTATAGCTGTAAAATATTTTAAGATTTATGAAAATTAAATTTTTTTGTTGATCATTTATATTTCCTTGATTATCTATTTTTTTTTAAATATCTAATAAATTAAAATTGTATAAAATAAACTGTGTGTAATCTATAATCATCAACATGAGCTCTAATAACAAGCAATCTGTTTATAATATAACAATATAAATTATTCTAATTTTATTTCATCTTCTAAGTTCTTTGAGTTATTTTGTAAAATCAACAAAATAATATATAAAAATTTTGTAATAATCCTAAAAGGAAGTTCAAATGATAACGCTTCTGCATAAGTAATCATTTAAGTTAAATAAAGTAGGAAACTTAATTTAATATTAGCATTTATGTTTAATTGAACATATAATAAATCAAAAACAAATATGTAAAATGATAAATAAAAAATAAATGTATAAACTAAATATTATTAATAAAAAATACTTTTTGAGATTTCATTAAGCATACCAGACGCATTCATTCTTACTCTATTTTTAACTATGCTTCATAAGTTAAGATTCTAATTTATGATGCAAAATGTTTAATTTTCATATGAAAAGTGTAATTTTATTTTTAGTTACATTAATGTATCATTATTTTTAAAAATTATATGTAAGGTACAAAATCGTGTATGAATAAAATATTATTAATTATTCTTTTCAAATCTGCTTCAAAAAATGAAATGAGAATCCTAAAAAAAAAAATGCTACATAACAAAAAATATTTACTGTAATTAATTTCTAAGACAAGATTTACAAAGAAAAGCAATCATATTTATCCTTAGTTTAGTTAACTGTTTTTCTTAAAGAAACTAGTAACTAGAATCTTGAGTTAAATAATTATAATAATATTAATATTATTAGCTCATTTTAAAATGATTTTCTTTTATTTTTTATAAATAATATATAAAATAATAGGCAAACATTGGAGAAAATAAAAATTTGAAATAAATTTAGTCTGGAAAATTTAATAAACTTAATTAATAAAATATAATATAGGGAGAATTAAGTATGTGTAATATCAGGATTAAAATTACTGAGATAAAGGAGGAAATTGTTACTATAGTCAAAAATTTAAATAAAAATCTTTTCTGGTATACTAATTTTAATTATAACGAAAAGGTTCTAATATGTATTTAAAACTATTTTTATAAATACATTTTTGGGGTGGAGCATGTGTTTCATATACCCCTTTTTTTATTTGATTTCAGTTAGTCTTTCATAGTGTGTTCAGTTGATTTTGTTCAGTTAGTGTTCAGTTGATTTTGATTTCAGTTAGTGTTTTCAGTTTCAGTGTTTCACATACCATTTTTTTTAGTTGATTTCAATTAGAAAAAGAAAAGTTTTTTTTTTTTATTAGATTTCAGTTCAGTTTATTTGAGTTCAGTTTTTTTCAGTTTAAACATCCCCCCTTCACATATACATATGTGAAGGGGGCATGGTTTTAATGCGAGATATGTAATATGCTGTAACCAAATACATTAAAGCGAAATTAAATTTAAATATGTATTTTAAAATTTTTGCATTTAATAAATACAATTTTTTTAAGTATATTTTATCCAATATATACAATCATTACCATGTAATGTTTTACTAACATAGTTGCATTTTTTGTAATAAAATAAATGTAGCTTCGGTTTAAATTCTTAGAAGAAATTCAAGCAAATTTCGAAATTTTATTCGCCATTCAAACTTTTACACTATAACACTTAAACAACAAATTTAACTTTCTGCACTTCTGTCAGATGTCACTGTGAGAGCTCTGAAATGAGGCAATATAAAATATAAGTGCAGTCTTTTGATTCACTTTGCCTGAAGATATTCCGTTCAAATAATCTCTTCTCACTGGGTTGTATTACCTACTCACTTTTATATTGCTTGCGATATGAAATTTTCCATCTCCAGGCACTAACATTGTGCCCTATTTCCCCAAACTTCTCTTTTTGGACAAGAACAAACTCAGAATACTACTATAATGTTCTTGCTGCACCCTCCGCCTCCCCAATCCCCCCTTGGTACGTGCTTAATGATCAAGAGAAGCTATCACTTTACCTGTCTTCTACCTCCCCTCCACGGAAAACTGTCCTTTTTCTCATCCCCCATTGCATTATGGGCCCCTGATGTGAGTAAGGCCCATAAAGAGTGGGAGGGCAAAAGCCTGGGTCTCTGGAAGCACACAGATAGCATTATGTAATTGCCCATAACACCCCTTAACGCTAACCCATCGTGAGATGAGAGGGACCAACTTCATGGAGGGCTGTGTTGGTATGTATCATGGAGAAATCATTAAGCCTTCAGGCATGCATTTTGCAAAGGGACAAGGGTAGAGGAAAAAGAAGCAATATGTTTAGTACTCGAAAAAAAAAAAGAAAAGGATAGCGCAATCGTCAACTCAGTTTTCATAACATTGATACGCTGAGGGAAGGCCAACATGATAAGGAGGAGAGATACCTTGCTTCCCCAACCCACCAACAAAGATCTTCCTGAATCGATATTTAGCTCTTATCTGAATGATTTTTTTATTTTTATTTTGGAAAGATAATTTCATTTTTTGTGAAAAGAGGAGGAGGGGAGATTGCCTTGGAGAAGGGTTCTATTCTTCAGTACTCTTGTGGGATACAAAAGGACGTCCTTTAGTGGTTTCAAGTGCATTTTCAAAGAATGCTGATATTGTTGGCAGAATGGTGGAAATATTTACTCTGCTAAGGCTGCAAAAAGTTATCACAGTCTTATAATTAGGTTTACAGGTTTTCCTCACATTCTCCTGCAGTCCTACGTATTAATCTACGAGATTCACCAAACTTGTTGACTAAATTAACCTACAATGTGGTGACAATAGTTACTTATTATTCTATACAAATGGTTGTCATCTCTTACGAAAAGACGTTTGTAATAGAAATACTATTCTCACGCATCTTTTCCTGCATTATCAGATGTGTGCTTTGTTGTTTTTATTATCATGTGTGAACATGATGCTATCCTGGTTTTGGATTCGTGGCGCAATCCAAAAAAAGTGCAGCAAGAAAATAAAGTGATATTTAAATTTGCAAATTTTTGCAAAAAATTGTAGTTTGGTCCCCTTAACTCTTGAAATGATTCATGAATAACGTTAATCCTCAGAATTTTCTGGAGAATTTGACTTTTGCTTGAAGTGTTTTGTAGTATGGTTTTTGAAGCACTTTTCACGTTTTGGCTTATATTTGTATATCCAATGGCTGTAAGTACTGTAGTGCGTTGATCAATTCCTTCTTCTTTAAGTTTCATATTTATCACTTTTGCCATTTTCCCATGCCTATTGAGGTGTATAGTGCTTCATATTGTATTTGGAATACTTCATTCTTCATTTATGCCTAGAATTTTCAAACTTTGATATATTCTCTTGGCTATTGAATATGATAGGATTCTTGTAAAATTTGGAATACTTCATTCTTCATTTGTGACGACATTTATCTTACTTTGTATATTCTTTTAGAGATTCTTAAACAATTCATTCTTCATGAAGTTCTTGATCTATTCAACATTGCTATGTTCATATGGCTATATGAATTTGGCCATTCTTGTAGTTTTCCAATCCATTGCTTCATATATCTCGTGCTTTATTAAACATTGGCATATTCCTGAGTTTATTCATCCGTTCTCCAATGTTCACACATGATAAGTTGAAATTTGCCGAGCAAATTTCATTTTTTTTTTTTTCTGCCTCATTCTCTCTGGGCCGCTTAATTATTATAATGCTAAAAAAATCGAAAGCAAAAAAAAAAAAAAATTGCATCAATATTCGATAGAAAAATAAGAAAGATATGAGGGCATAAACAAGCTCTCAACTTAAAATTACTTTCTCTGCAAGATCATCCTTTGCAGAATTAAGGCATTAATGAGTAGGCTGTTTCTGGTAAGAAGATAAAGAGGGATAATTCTCTCCTAGGAGTAATTTCCATGAGTCTCCGTGGACAGCTTAAACCCAAAACAGTGTCATTCAGGCCACTGAATGTGCCAGAATGGCAGCAGCACTATGTTGGATAAAGGCTGTTACGCGACGTAACTGAATTTAAAAACAAAAGAACTCTCTATCCAGTGAATCTCATTTGTACCAAACCACAACTCCCTGTAAATCTCTTTTATACATCATTACACTGGTCATAGAAAAAAAAAATTAAAATACCATTGGACTTAGAAGGTTAAGTTCTATAGATACTAGCCAAATTTAAAAGTTCCAGGCTAAAAACTGTACAATTTTTTAAAAGACAAACAAATATATTTTTAATTTTAAGTATTAAATATAATTGGGGAAAATTATGTATTTTTTACCAATTTTTAAATCACAGTAAATTTATGAGCATGTTAAAACATAAATGAAATAATCATTATGAATCAGTATTTTTTACATCAACATTGACTTTAAGGTTTGTTGTTGAACTCATGAAACCTCATTGTAAATCAAAGTTTTCACGTTAAAGTGATAAGAAGATTGTTTTAATGAATCACAGCTATGTAAAAAAGTGATTTTGGTCCAAAAAAATATTTAACAAATTTTACCACAGATATGAATAGATGTACATTTTTAAATTGAAGTAGTAAACTTTTTTAAAAAAATACATTCATTAAATAGATATTGTTAGAAAAATTTCTCGCTTTTTCTAGCATTTCATTTGAGGCAATAGATATTTTGGTTTCCAATTTTGGACATCTTATTTTTATAAATTTATATACTGCATTTCGCTAGATTATTTTTCTTTTCTTTTTTTCTTTCCGAATAAAAATATTAAATTTTGAGAGCGGATAATTTTTTGATATTCAACGATAAAACAATAATTATCTAGCTTATAAAAAAATTATTAATAAAAAAAGCCGTGAAAGTGCGCATAGTTCTTATATATTTGTGAGATTAAATGAAAGAAATTAGAACATTATCATACTAAATACTTATATTTTACAAGAAAAAGTTCATTGAATTGTGTTTATTATTATTAATTCTTATTGAAATTAAAATTTTTGCTAGTTATTTAAATTTATTTATTATCCAACTATTTCAACAAATCTATCCAAATTTTTAAAAATATCATTTCGAAAATCTAAAGGTAATGATTTTCTGAATTTATGGGAAGCCAAAACGCATAAAACTTTTATTAAAAAATTATGGTTAACATGATGGTAAATATTTGGTGATTATAAAATACTTTCTGGATATATGAGATCCTATCATACACTAATAATTTTAAGAAAAATAATATAATAATAATTAATAACTTATTATTAATCACTTATTATTTAATTTAATTGTTAAATTCTACTTAATCGTTATTTCATCTTCAAATCTAATTCACTTTAAAATATAAAATATCTTCCGTTTCCATCATTCATGTTTCTAACCAATGCATGAATTCAGTGATAGTCAACCTGGACCCAACTTCCTACTAGTGGGCGTTCCAGCATGGTGGGCAGCAAAGATTTTGTGTGTTACTGAAGCACTTTCCTTTTTTAATTTAATTATTTTTTAAAATGTTGAAATAGAAGATTTTTTATGTATTGTTTAAAAATGCCTGTCATATCCAAATATGTGGAAAAGGATTTTCAGTTTATTGATACCTTCCCCTACTTCATATCTTGGGGAATCAATTTTTAGTGCTGTTAATGACATTATAACCAAAGAAAGATACTGCCTGAATATTTCCTAAAGAGGGGACCTTTATTTGCTCCTTACAAAAAGAATGACCAGATATCCAGTATTTAGGTTCACAGCAACAGCATCAGCGATCTCATTAATAATTTAATTAATTAAATGTAAATTCATCAGACTTCATGCCTGTATACATGCAAAGTATAAATAAAAGACATATATATATATATATATATTACAGTAAGTTGTTTTATAAATATTTAATTTGTTAAATTAAGTGAAAGTTCGGCATAAAATATTTGGTAAAAAATTATTATCAATGTGCTTTAACTTGCTGTAGCTCTGCTTTATGAGTTTTATAAAAGTAAAGTTACTTCCCTACTTAATAAATCACCGCAACTGTGAAATCTCTGGGTGGTTAGAAAATTTTACTTCTAACAGAGACGCAAAAGTGGGCGGTAGGTATAAAAGATTGATTACACCTACGTAAATTCAAATAATTCTGATTTCTCATGATTTAAACACCGGGGCATGAGATTGGAAAGCTGTGTACAAAATCTATATAGATCTTTTGCCCTGAATTGTTAAAATTTAAGGCGTTATTTCATATCTAGATCACTTCTAGAACCAATTAAGTGACGGCGACATAAAATCTAATTCACTTTTTAACAGAAAATCTCTTCCCTTTCCGTCACTCATATTTCTAACCAATGCATGAATTTAAATAATTCTGAATTCCCATGATTTACATACGAGATCATTGAAAAGCTGTGTACTATATCTATATAGGTCTTTTACACTTAATTGTTAAAATTTTAAGCGATTTTTTTATTGCTAGATCACTTCTAGAATCAATTAAGTGATGACGATATCAAATCTAATTCCTTTAAAACAGAAAATCCTTCCCTTTCCGTCACTCATGTTTTTAGCCAATGCGTGAATTCAAATAATTCTGATTTCCCATGATAAGAACATAAGATTGAAAGCTGTATATATTATACCTATATAGGTCTTTTACACTTAATTGTTAAAATTTTAAGCCATTATTTAATCTCTGCATCACTTCTAGAGCCAATTAAGTGACGGTGACATCACTTCTAGAACCAATTAAGTGACGGTGACATCAAATCTAATTCACTTTTAACAGAAAATTTCTTCCCTTTCCGTCAATATTTCTAACCAATGCATGAGTTTAAATAATTCTGATTTCCCATGATCTAAACACGAGAGCATAAGATTGGAAAGAGCTGAGTATATTATACCTATATAGGTCTTTTACACTTAATTGTTAACATTTTGAGCCATTATTTGATCTCTAGATCTCTTCTAGAGCCAATTACGTGATGGCGACATCAAATCTAATTCCTTCAAAACAGAAAATCTCTTCCCTTTCCGTCACTCATAATTCTAACCAAAGCTTGAATTCAAATAATTCTGATTTTCCATGATTTAAGCAGGAAGACAAAAGATTGGAAAGCTGTGTATCATACCTATATAGGTCTTTTACGCTTAATTGTTAAAATTTTAAGCCATTATTTGATCTCTAGATCACTTCTAAACCTTACAACTAAGTGATTATACATTACACTAGACGTTACAATAATAGATACAAATGAAACGAAATGTAATAATCATGACTAAATAATTGCTTAGGGCATTCTTTTGTCAGTGTATACCAGCTTACCTAGTAACTTACTAGTTACCATATTAGTATCATGCACTAATTATTAAGATTAATTATTAAAACGAAATTAAAGCAACAACAAATCTAATTCAGTTTGTACCAGAAAATCTCTTCCCTTTTTCGTCACTCATATTTCTAACCAATGCGTGAATTCAAATAATACTGATTTTCCATGATGAGAACACAAGATTGGAAAGCCGTGTACTATACCTATATTGGTCTTTTACACGTAATTGTTAAAATTTTAAGCCCTTATTTGATCTCTGGATCACTTCTAGAGCCAATTAAGTGACGGCGACATCAAATCTAATTCAGTTTGTACCAGAAAATCTCTTCCCCTTCCGTCACTCATACCGCCGAGGTCTCATTCATATTTTAATAAAGGCAGCGGAATAAATCAAAACAAAGGTGCCACGGTTGCAGTTAGAAATGCCAAAAAATATCCTGCTAATAGAGCGTATCGATCAAATAATTGATGTTTAAAATGAAGGCACAAGAGCGAGCCGCAAAACTTTAATTACGCAAAGACGATGAGCATTAGAGGGGGATCGGGGTATTTTCAAACCAGGATGTCTGTTACTGTTCTGATGTGGCAACAGCTGCGCGATGTAAACCTTCATTAGTGCTCATTTTTGAATAATTAAGTCCTTCACTAATGGATCTCGGGGCTCTCTGATATGATGCTCTCTCTCTGCAAGAGAAAAGAAAATATTTTCATCCTTTTGAGAAAAGTGAGGCTCCTTTTGCGGACTTAAAATAATTATGAATTGTTTGTTTCCTTTTTGGGAAGTAAAAATAAGAAGGTAAATGGATTTGTGTTTGCGAGAATATGCGACTTGAGTGATCTTTTGATTTTGCAGAGAGCATTATTACGGAGGAAAGCCTCGAAGGAGAATGAGCTTCGAAATCAGAATCTTAAGCAATATTTACTGCATTGATTATTCTCATTTTGATTGTTTTAGGACATAAATGGCATTATTTTAATGGATAGTATCAGTAGTTAATGCTTAAATGGAATAGATTTTAGAAGTAGGAATTTACATAAATTTTCAAAAATAGGAATTTGCACAAATTTTATTCATAATTCACACTTATCTTACTTATTTTCTATTTATTTTATTGTTTAAAATAAATATAAGACTAATAGAAATTATTGTAAAATAGTTATTATAATTTTGATAAATTTTTAATGTCTGCATTTCTTTGCATTAGAGTTAACTCTAGTTTTTTTTTTCCAATTATGCTCACAAAATTTTAGCAAGAAATAAAAACGATTGAAATTTGATGTTCCCATTATTATTTTTTTTGAAATTTAATTGATACAATTTTTTAAATGATACTTATTAAAAAATAAAAAGTTGAATACATTTTTTATGCAATTGTAAATTTCCATATTTATAAATATTTTTTATAAATTTCAATTTCAAAAATCTTTTTGGAAACTTTTTGTTTAATTTTGCTATAAATAAGTAATTCTGTAACAGTTATTATGGTTACTAATTAAAATTTTTAAGTTAATATCTTTAGTCACATTTTAAAGCAAAAATACACTTTTTTTTTATGTACTTAAAATATCGTTACTTTTTTTCCATAGTAGTTTCATTAAACATTTTGAAAGTAATTGAAATATTCTTAGCATACATAAATTAAAAAAAAACTAGCATTCAACGAATTTTTTTTATCTTATGCATCTTTTATAAAATAAGCGTAATCTAATCCTTTCATAAAAATGTTAAAAGAAAAATATTAAAGTTTGTTGATTAAGACGGTTATGTTGTAGTGAAACTCAATATATTATGAAAGTAAATCATTTATTTTCACATTTTAAAATTTTAAAGAAATAAAAGGGTAAAGCAATTTTCTATATTACAAGAAGAAATTAAACACGAATATATAAACTTCATAATGTAAGAAACGTTTTCCGTAGTAAAAAATTTTAATTATTGAATTAAAAAAAACATTTAATCAGTTAATTAGTTTTCTGGCTTGGGAAAAAATTATTTGTATTTTAATGCAAATATGTTTTTTAAAGTATTTTTCATATGTTGCATACTGGAAAAATAAAAATAATAATTCAATAAATATCTTGATGAATTTATTATATAGCTATTAAAAGAGGAAATTAAAAACAAATAAGGTAAAAATTCAATAAGAAATTAAGAAATGAATTTTATGCTATATATGAGAAATGCGATTAAAAAAATCGAAATTAGTAAAACTTTTATTAATTCATTCCTAAAAATGTCTGACATTTCTGTATTTTACTAAAAGTCTGAATTGTTGTAATATTTTTGATAACAGAGAAGGATTCTGCATATAATATTTCAAACAGAATAATTAATCTCTTATTATCTTTTTTTATCAAAGAAAATTATTCAGTTGTTTATTACGTTGAAAACATTAAAAAAATAACTATTATCTTCTGTTATTCCTTCCTTTTTTTTAAACTAATAATGACGTAAGAAAGCTCAAAGTCGGAAGTCATCAGTGCTTTTTACAAACTAAATCCTCTGGTTACAAACACTATATCAAAATTCGAGGCAAAAGCAGAGTTTCTGTTCGCTGTGTTCAATGTTTTTTTTTTATTTTAAATGATGCTGGTTATTCTTTCTTGTTCCATTATCTAAATTAATAATTCTGTTTCATCAAGGTTCCATTCGATTCGTCAATTTAATTTCTGTGGTGTTATGAATTTAAAAAAATAAATTGATTATAATTTGATACTTTATAATAACATGGTAGATAAATTTTTATAATAACATTTTCTAATATTTTATGCATAAATCAATTTTTGTCATATTTTCACTCTAAATAGTAAATATGTTACTGGTACAAAAATTCTGAGTAAATTTTTGTATGTCAAAAAATGTGTTACTAACAGCAATTTACACGTTATGTGCTGTCAATTAAAATTTTAAAAGGGTCGGTTAAGAGAATATTGAATATTAACTGGAAGCAAGACCCCTTTGCTGGGAAAAATACTATTGGTATTCCATATACACAAATTGTTTTTTTAAACATTGCAGATTTTCTTGTTCTTAATTTACGCAACAACCCCATAGTTTATATTGCAGGGCCGTATTCCTACTGACAAATTTCGAGACCGAAATTGTTTTTTCTTTTACGGGGTAGGGTTGTCGGCTTTACGATCTACATTTATATTAGAATTGGACCTGCGGTTTCAAGTCGATTCCGAATCTCTTAAACATTCAAGGCACAACCGAGACTCGAACGCAAAGTGCCAGGACGATAATCATTTAGCCGTCAGGCCCTATACAGCATTTATATTGCAAAGCCCTAAAGTTTCGAAATTTGAGACCTTTAAAAAATGAAAGAAACTATTTAAATTTCGCTAAATGAAATGAGATATCTAAAAAATAGTTAATTCGTTATGCTTAGTTTCTTTATTATTAATTTTTAGTTTTAAATCTCATTTTTTCCATGAGGGAAACAGTTCATATCGATTTTAATTTTTGTTACATGGATAAATTTTTAATGAGACTTTATTCATTATAAGGCAATTTTGTTCAATTCGCATAAATAAAATACTACCAACATTAACAATATAAATCAACATATTATTAAAATAACAATAAATTCACGAAAAAACTATGCATGCAATCATTAACTATTTTCAAACCAATGATGAAATGAAGCTGGTTAAATTATTTTCATCAACACGCTGTTCATTTCTAACCATCGCACTTGTATTCAGCAGCAATCCAGCAAACAAATGTCTCAACAGCAAGAGATGGCAATATCGCCGCAAAGTGGCAAAGGCGACCAACGCGTCTTTACGCCATGAATACAGGTAAGGTGCTTCTGAAATATTTAACAGCAGCAATTACCTTTAGTGCTTCGACCATCTAAGATACCTTCTTTTCCTTTTCTTTTCTTTTTTCCTCGGGCGAGATTTTTTTTTCCCTTCTTCCTTATCATTCTCCCTGGTTCTTTCTTTTTTTTTTTTCTTGCTGTTGCCTCCGCGATCTCTTACGTCATCCACAGAACTGATGGAAAGGTTAAATAATAGATAATTCCGAGATGTTTGCGGTCCCTCTCCATCAATAATTGAGTACCTGCAGAATGTGAGATACTGATATTAGATCTAATTATTCTTCGATTTATCTGTCTTCTACGCATATAACTCTTTGCCAAGATCTAGTCTCGTTGTCAAACAGGATTATTTATTGATAATGATAAGTAGATAATTGTTATCAAATGGACCAATGTCTTGCAAGTATTGAATAGTTTTAATAATTAACTCATGTGAACAGCAATTTGATTGATTTTAAACGTGGAAATAATTATAAACTTTTAATTTAGTTATAGTAATACCACTGTGATTTATTTACATTGTCTTAATTTGTTATTGATTTTAATTCATTTTATCATAGAATACGTTTTATGAATGAACCAACACATTAAAAATGCAACATAGCAAAAAGCGGGACTCTATTTAGTCAAAGTTCTTCATCTTAAAATTTGTTTTAGCCATTATTTATAATTATTCTAGTAAAAATAAATTTCATATAAAATCAGTTTAGAATAACAAGACATCACACTAATTTATTACTTAAATTTAAATTTAAAAAGTAAGAATAGCATTATCATTTGTAGTTAATTTTTTTTTTTTACAAGCAACAAAATGTAAAGGCCAAGGAAATTCTCCATTCAGCTCAAGTTTGCTGTTATTATAATAAATTCCCTTGCGTAAAATTTAATATAATTGCAATTTTATACTCATTAAATTTATTCCTGAGAATAATAAATTGAAGTTATTTAACCTTACAGCTCCAAAAAAAAAAATTCGTAATTAAAAAAAAAAAAAACATTATTAAAACAATTGCTCTATAAATAAGATTACAAACATTTTAAACTATCAATGATATATTTTGTTTATTTTATAAGAAATGCAAGTGAGCTCATTCAAAAATTTATTTTATATTTACAGTTATGCATATAGCAATACAATAAACTTATTTTCGTTATGATATGAATATCAGCTTAATACCCCGAGTTACTAACATCGGGTTAGGTTGCATTCGCCAAGACAGGAGTGAAAGCTCGAACTCTTTCCACGGCCATTAAATGACACTGAAGTAAGACTGTTATTAGTGCTCTAATTTTGTGTAGGAGGCGTGCGAAGAGAGGAGGAAGTTTGCATAATAGGCATCACGAGTCCCGGTAAATCTCTTGAGTGAGAAAGTGTGAACTCTAGTGCGGAAAACAGGCTTACCGTTAATTTAGAACTCCTGGTTCGGGGGACTGGGACTATATTGCGCAAACTTATTTCGGATGTGCATTTTGTTTGTCTGCAGTCATTAGAGGGTGCAGCTGGTGTTTTGGGTTTGAATTGATAAACAGAATATGTTAAGCATGTGGAAATTGGAGGAATTATCCTTTCTGGTGATGAAGCAAATTAAATTGGAGGTGAAAAAATGGATTACAGTAGAACCTCTCTCTAAGTCGAACTTCAAGGAGACGCCAAATAATTCGAGTTACAGAGTTTTCGACTTTTACGCGGATTTTGTAAGGAAATATTCGACTTGTAGAGATCTAGATTCTTTCTAACTTATTTTGAGTCACGTAAAATAAATAAAGTTACAGAGGTATTAAAGTTTATTTGCAACTTAAAAGTTATATTATGTACTACAATAAAAAAATCAAAATAATTACCAAACAACCGTAAAATTAAAAATATTATGTATTAAAAGTCAGTTATTATTATTTTTTTTGCTTTTAAAACAATTCAATTGTTCTTCTATCTATAGCATTATCTAAGATATAAACAGCAAAAATTCTTTTCTTCCGAGTTACTATTTCATAGAATTGGTTATTCTATTTACTGTATACTCATACATTGTTTTCTAAGAAACATTGACGTGGACTGTCGGCAAATCCTTAAAGTCGGTAACTTATTTTTCTACGATCTGTAGAGGTAATTAGTTTCAAATGATCGAGTTGTAAAGGTTGTAAAAGATTGTAAAATCAAACATTGCTAATGTTCCAGATACAGAGGTCCAATTTTTTTTTCGAGTTACGGAGGGAAAATATATACCAAAAATGGCTTGTGGGGATTGACTCATTATGTCGACTTAGAGGGTTGAAATTTCGAGTCATGGAGGTTTTGGGGCTTGAAGGGAAGGGAACAAAAATTTTTTCGAGTTGTGGATTCGACATTGAGGGTAGACTTAAAGAGGTTCTACTGTACAATAAAATGACACATACCCGATTTGTGTCAATTTGCACAGTTAGTATAAACTTAAAACCTTTTGTGTCGATAGCCACATGGTAGTTTTCCAACCTTTCTTTATCGGACACGTAATTTGTGGCACTTATCCCTAAAAGTCCTACCGAAAAGGGGATATCCTACCATCATTGCCTATCGTAGGTTACTTGTGGTACATATCAATGGAACACGATATACGCCAATCGTCTACAAAATTACAGTCACTGACAAATGTGGCTCCGAAGAACAGTGCATTTTTATATTTTTTCCACGAAAATTATGCAATACTAGTACTCGCTCTGGCATGCGCAACGTGTGATTTTCAAGCTTTTCCGCTCAGTATTGTCTAACTAAACGAATACTTATCTATCTTGCATCATCAGCATCCACTCACTGGTAAGTGTTTACTTCTCAGCAACGTCCAGGTCTATTCGGTATGGATATAAATATGTGAAGTTTAGAAAAATAAACCGTGTTATTAATGCAGCTTTTTTCGCTTTTTTCTAAAGTAAGTTTATTACTCAATTACTACTCTAATCCTAATTTAAATAATTTTATTCCAACTTAAAGACAACGTGACGATTAAACAAAAAAGAAGAAAATAAAAAATAAAGCTATATTTTCGTAAAGAATGGGAGGGAAGTTTCTCTTTTATTGAATACAATGCCAAATCATTATGCCTTATTTGCAAAACTACAATAGCAAGTACATTATAAAATAAGCAACTTACGAAGCCATTATGAAACAGATCATCAATACTTTTCATATCAATTTCCACTGAATTCAGTATTACGCAAAGGAAAACTGATGTCACTAAAAAGTTGTATGTAGTAACGAAGACGATAGGGAACTTGAAGTTAATTTCCTGATAACTTGATTATAGCTCGTGCAAACGCTCATATGAAGAAAGAGAAATTATTAAAAACCCTTACTAACCCTACTATTTTTTTTTTTATTCTCAATTGAAAAATAAATATATTATTAGATAAATAAGAAGTTTTTAATTAACTGCATTACTTCAGTGGTAACAACTGTAATTCTAAGAAACACTAACTAAAATACTAGTAACTAAAAAAAAATAATCATTTAACTAACATTTTTGTAGATAGTGATTATTGATAAAATCAGTGAAATCATTAGTATAACTGAATTTTATTTTAAAAAATACAAAAAATATTCTTTATTTATTTTTTATTTTTCATATTATTTTAATATAGTACTTATAGATTATTTTTTTAAAGTAAAATAGCATTGTATCAAAGAAGCTCCTCTTTTAGTACCAATTCGACAAACATGGTAATCTTGGCATTAGTTTCATAGGAAGTGGGCCTGACTAGCGCTAGGTATCACAGGTTTCGGGTTCGAGCCCTGGGGATGCCATGGATATTTGTAGTGGTTCGGAATCCACTTTAAACCATAGATACTGGTCTAATAGGATCGTAAATCATTGCGGGGGCATTATTACTCCGCGTCCGTAGTCTATCTTCAAGCTACACGGGGGTAGTGCTAAGTGAGTAACGTCGATGTGGTGCTTGCTTATGGCAAAAAAAAAAAAAAAAAAAAAAAATTAACTGTCTAAGTACACTCATGTCCATAAATTAAGGATAATCCAGAATCACACAGAAATTGAACTCTAAAATAAAAATTTCACCTGTAGAATTATCACACACATCTTGAAGAAGAATATGCAAATTACAGGAAACCACCAGATGGCGCAGATAGTACGTCACAATGACGAGAGTGTAAGAGAGGGGTATATACGGAATGGTGGCAAAGAAGTAAAATTGTTCACAGGCGCTTTAAAAAGCCTTTCAGTGCAATAACCGCATAGTTATGGCACAAAGGAAGCATTTGGATGATTTTTACGTGGTAGAATTATCGGACGACTGGAATGTGGACGTACCCAGCTGGAAGTATCCGAGGAACTTGGAATCGCCCAGAGTGTCATCTCCAGGCTTTGGCAACGATTCCAAAATGATGGTAATGTGAGTAGATGTTACAGTACAGGTCGCCCCCCGAATTACAACGCCGAATGAGGACCGGTATTTAGCAGTTACTGCCAAAAGAAACAGATGGAGCACAGCATCAGACCTGTCTCGTCAGCTCTCTTCAGCTACCGGTACGACAGTTTCAAGACAGACTGTGTACAGACGCTTAGGCCACATTGGTCTATATGCTAAAAGGCCTGTCAGATGTGTTCCAATAACCGCAACTCACTGTCGCCTTCGATTAACCTGGAGTAGAGAGCATGCATTGTGAACACCGCAACAGTGGTCTGGTGTGATGTTTTCCAACAAGCCCAGGTTCAGTTTGCAGTCTGATTCTCGCCGGACTTTCATATGGAGAGCGCCAGGTACCCGTTACCACCAAGAGAGCACCATTGAACGACACCGTTACGGTGGTGCAGGATGGCTCGTTTGGGGAGCAATTATTCTTGGTTCCAGAACTGACCTGCATGTTCAGAGTGTAACGATGACAGGCCACATCTATCGGGTGTCATTCCGGAACAACATGTACGTTTGTTTCAGGGCGCCATGGGTGCTGAATTTCAGTTTATGAATGACAACGCCCGTCCTCACTGTGCAAACATTGTAGACGAATGCCTTCAATTGGAGGATATCACCCGTATGGATTGGCCAGCATACTCACCGGACTTGAATCCAATAGAGCATGTGTGGGATATGCTTGGCCGACGAATTGCAGCCCGTCACCCCCCCCCACCTGTCAACCGGAACTTCGGAGGGCATTGCTTGATGAGGTGTAATATTCCCAAGATCAGATTGATAATTTGATACTCAGCATGTCTAGGCGTTGCAAGGCCTGTATTGCATCGTCCGGGAGACATACTCCATATTAACCATCCTACTAACCATGTTATACTGTTTTTTGTAAATAGGTTCTTTTTTTGAAATTTGCTCCAGGGAGTAAAAATCTCAATTTTTATTAATTATGTCAAACATATAGCATCTTTTTTGCTTTTACCTTTTGTTTAATAAATAGAATAAATTACAAATAAATCAAATTTGTTTTTCTTCTGTCTCTTTCTTTTGCCTGGAACTGCAGCTGCATTAGAAAAAAAAGTTTTCTGAAAAACAAATTAATTTAAAATTCAACAAATGAATAACAAAAAGAACCCATCTTATTTTTAATCGAACTAGAAGTTAGCAGAACCCCAATTTTTAATTTTAGAAAATGTAACTATATATTGATTTTTATTATATATATTACTTATATATGTATTATATACATTGATATATAATATATTGATTTTTATTAAAAAAATCTATTGATACAATGAAGCTTCTATATATTGATATTTTGATAATATATTATCTTATATATTTATTATTCAAAAATATATTGATACATTATATATTGATTTTTGTATGATTTTTATAAAAAATATATTATATATATATTTTTTTTTAAATAGCATTGTTACAATGAATCTTCCCTTTTCTACAAACTTGGCAAGCTTCTGTTTCCATAACATCAAAAGGCTTCTTTCAGAAAAAAAGGTTTTAATCAAAACCAATGAGTGCTAATGAGCGAATTTCAATTCGTGCATAATTACAACAAGCACTGCTGGAATGTCCGCGGCACAAAGTCGGCGAGAATTGCGCGCAGCGTACCGTAAAAACGCAGACGTTGGTATTCCAGTGAAGAATGCCTTTTGAAGGTGGTCTCAGTCAGAAAGGGCTGAAAGTTGTCGGTGCCCCCTTTTTGGGGTACTGGGGCCCTACAGACCGCATGACTGTGCACACTCTTTCGGGGCGGTTGGCCTTTGAAGTGCACGGCCCTGTCGGCGTTTTCCTTTTCGGGCGGTTTTATAATAGGCTGTGTTAATGACGATTAAAAATCGGAGCTCGGCAATCGATTATTCGCTCGGAGGAACGTGAATGGGTATTCGAGGTGTGGTCACGTATCGGCCCTTTATCGGTGATTGTGGGCGGAATTGATTGGGTTTGTTACTCGCGAGGATTTTAAGCTTTGTGATTCTTAAATAAGACCTAAAAACTGATTTGAAAGTACAGTAAATTAAGCAGATAAAAAATGCTAGATACATTAATTTTTTTTTTTTATTCTTATGGTGACCGACACAATACACTTTTATCTTAAATTCGGAAAAATCCTCCGACTTAGGTATCAGCAGCCTAGTGGCCGAGTGGCTAGCGCTGTGGCGCTTGGTACCACAGGCTTTCCGTGCAAGTCCTGGCGGTGACATGGATGTTTGAAGTGGCTTCTGAATCCACTTTAAACTGTAGGCCCCAATCTGTTTAGCCTAACGTGTGCACAAGATGACCGGTAGAGCGACAAACCAAACCAAACCTAGTTAAGTACCATTCACATAAACCAAATGAAATTTGATTTAAGGCATTTTGAGATATGCGCTGAAGAATCACATGACAAACAACAAGTTGAACTATAACAGTTTGGGTTATAGTGACACATTTCGAACATTTCAAAATAGCAACACTCATTTTTTTATTTCCATTAGCAGTTTTTCTATTTCTTTATAAACTATATATAATAAACCGTATATATAAATTATATATACCAAACCATTTATCTTCGTAGCAAAAAAACCATAAATATTGTTGTAACTGTACCTGTAGCACGAAAATCATTGGTACTAGGCAGACTAAGAAGAAAAGTGAAAACAACCAATAAGGGCAGACAAGCAATAGAAAGCAAAATATTTTAATGCGATATTTTTATGAACAGCACCAAAGCATGGCAAGAGGAATCTGTTAAACCTGATGACTGATGGTATCTTTGAAATCAGATGCAGCTAGCATATTAAATGCATACAATTTAGATTTCAGGTATCCCTGTGCTGAAGTGCTCTATCTGACGTCGTGCGGATGCAAGAAGGCGCTGTTCTATTAGTGAGGTCTCTCTGTCAAACCTTTCTTAACACAATAGTTTTCTGAAAGCATTATCACCCGCTATTTCACTTCTCCGTGTCCGTCAAGTTCCCGATCTCACTCCAATAGATTTCTAGTTTAGGAGACCAAAACATTTATTTCAAATTTTTTAGCATATATGCGTAAATTTTACAGCCTGTAAATGTAATTGTTGAGTGAAATTTGAACTTTCTACAACATAATCTTTGTTGCCAATTTGCTACATAATTGTTACTAATATTTTAAGATTGATGAATATTTTAAAGCAAATCTTCACTTGTTTTCTATATGAAGGTATGATATGTGGAAAGGTTGTTTATTACAAATTATGTGTAATATGATGCATGTCTAATATATTCTATACCTCCAACATAGACCCCTTCCTCGTCTATGGACACTGATTTGTTTCTTGTTTTTGTTTCAGTTAGTTGTCTGTTTATTGTTAGAAAGTATTTCATTTGGTTTGCTTTACGTTGATTACTTATTTTATTTATGTTATTTTTGTTCTTATTTCATTTAAGCACCATTTAGGTTGTGGTTATTATAGGTTGCTGTTAGTTTTATATAAGTTAGGTTGTTGCTATTATCGTTTTGTGGTAAGGTTATTGTTTTCGTAAGACATACAGGAATACCACAGACGAGATGCCAGTATACAGTAGAAATGCCGCGACAAACGTATGTATTTTGTGCATTTAAACTTTATAGGTAATATGCTACACAAATAGGCAGACGTTATAGAATATTATATATATATATAGTTGGAACACAGGAGCAAAAGTTCAATTCCTAATATAGCAGACGAATAAATAATACATATGAGAGAATACCTTTTACCTTTTCTTTTCAAAAGGCTTCTGAAAATTACATATTATTCAATGCACTTTTCAGAAGCCTTGTAAAGAGAAGGTAAAACTAAATTCTTCGTATCATTGACAGAATCATAAAATATATTTCTTTAAGTAAATAGAAGGACTTTTTCATCTGTACATACGAAATTAAATTACTTGAAGCTAAAAATTATTTTTTTCAATTAATCAAATGACATATTGAAGAACATATACACATTGTTTGTGTAAAACATTATCTATGCGAATATAAATTTATAAATTACGTTATCTATGTGTTTATGGGAAGTATTGATATCTATCCAAGCATAAAAAGCAAATTTTAAGAAAGCAAGACATCTAGAAATATTATATAGTTGTAGTACCCTAGATATTCCAAATAAGGTCTTAAAATGATTAAAAGTCGATATTTAATAAAAACACTTATTGATGAATGACTTTAAAAAGATTGGTATTGATTTTGTTAATTAACAATAAGAAAATATAAACTATAGTTATTTAATTAATAACGTTTGTATGAATTGATTATAAATTTAAACAATATAAAAAGTTGTATAACATATAATTACTTCTTATTCATCGTATTTTGAAAACAAATTATCTCATTTACCTGTTTCATATTTAATAATAATGCCTCTAACACTCTCCGCTATTGTTATTTAAAAATATTTTCATTCTTTTATATTCATAGGGGAGTAAATTAGAAAATAAATATTTCTAGAAGTAATTATTCATTTATTCATTAATAAAAAAAAAAAACCCATAAATAACAATTTACAGTTTCTACAGCAGTCAGTTTTTAAGTAATTAAATAAATAATGGATGCCTTTTGTGCCCTATATCATTGATTATTAAGCATAATGTCATTCATAACGCTCTTCTATTTGAACGCTAAACTGCTGTAAAGTTGTAACTTTTAAAATAAATTAGGCAGTTAAACTATTCGCAACTATCTGTTTCTCAATAACGCGGAGAGGTCTTCCATCAAGGAAATTAAAAAATGAACGCTCGTGTGAGGCATAGCAAGCGGAGTTTTTTTTTTCTTCGGAAAGAGTGTTTCATACGGGGAGAGAACCTCTGTAATTCTTGCAAAGTATAATCACCGTCACGTCAAGCGATACCAATTACACTTTCATATTAGTCGTCGTTTTTCTTTTACTCCATTAGTTTCGCTCGAGGTAAATTAAAAAGTTGCTCCATTAATTTTAAGGCCATAGCCTATTATTTATTTTCGCTAAAGCCACTGCCGACTTTTAACAGAGACTAAGATATAAAGTCATATTTTTCCGCAATGAGTTATGTTTGGGGGGACTGAAAATTCTTTTTATCATAATTTATTCCTTTGTGCGTGGGTGGGAAGAAAGGAAGTTTAAATGTGTTGTCTACCCTCTCCACCCCCACCATTTTCTTTTCTTTCTTTTTTTTATTTGAATTATAACCCAAGTCATGGTGGTATTCTCAGCGAGATTCTACAGAAAACTATTGTTGCTAATGCATCTAAACCCTGGGAAAAGAACACGTAATCTCGCAATTCACTGAACCGTTTTTTGTTGTTGTTGCCTCTTTGCGGAGTCGTCGTCGTTAAAGCTGTTGTATTACTCTTTAAAATTCCTCTCGAGAGCCCAAAAGAGGGATGCAGCAGTTTTTGCTTCATCTACCCCTTCCGACGTCTCTGATAGAGGGGTGGGAAGTAAAAGTTTGGCAATTTATCATTTTTATGTTATGCTGGTTGGAGCGACACCTTCTCTTTTCGGTGCCATTAAATTCCTAATCCTTTACGGTTGAAATAAATTATGCTCCAGGAATCTTTATCAACTTCACATGACTCGCGCGCGCTCGAACCTTTGTGGTCCTTCTAAAAGAGAGAGAGAGAGAGAGGGAAAAAAGGAGCGAGTCGTTGTTAATCGTACATAAAAGAACCGCTCACTGGCTCTTTTTTTTCGAAATATTTAGAAAATTATCACACTATGGAATGAGTAATGGCTCCTTGTGTACGTGTTTTATGCAAAAAAAAAGAAGGTATCAGAGACTTCTCAACGAAAAGGAGTATTTATTAAAAAAAGAGTTGCTAAAAAAGCTTCCATCTCTACATACAAAACTGAATTTAGAAAATAAACATGTGTTTAAGGAGATTTCCGTTTAGCCATAAAAGTGCTTTTGAGAACCCCTTGTGAATTTTCTAGTTTTTAAAACTGCATTCTTTCGTTTAACCTAAATATTTAGATCAGTGTGTACCCCATTCATCAGACCCCATGCCCTCGCATTATATTTATATATATGTATATATATATATGTATATATATACATATATATATATACGTATATATATATATATATATATATATATATATATATATATATATATATACATGTTAAAAGTCTAATAAAAAAATAAATAAATAATATAATATTAGAAAGAAAATGAATTATTCCGTACGTAATATTGAATAAATTTAAATTAATTTTAAGTATTTCAATATTTGGTGCTGTCCTTGTAGTAATTCATTGCAAAAGTGACGTTGAATTTTTTATCAGTTCTTTTTTTATATATTTTTGGCTGAAAACATTTGTTTGTAAATTGTGTCTTCATGTGTTTATCGCAGGCTTTCTTATTTTAATGCGTTATTTAGTAAAAACCACATCTATTCGTTGAGCTCAATTTTAAAATGAAACACAGTTGTAGCAGAAGATATCGTAGAGATATAAATAAGTAGGGGATATGCATCCAAGCTACCACGAGGTTCACAATAAGATATGAATTTGCAATCTGCAATAAAATAAAAAAAAACATTAAACTATTTTGCTAATTTTTAAATGTATACTTTTTTATTAAGTTAACGCTGGATCATGACCACTGAAGTGGAATTTTTTATTACCTAACCATACATCATTTTTATTTTTAAAACATTTTTAAAAAACCATATAATATTATTTGCAAATTTACTAATTTTTAAACAAAATAATATTTTATTAAGAAATGAATAGATACAACTAATTCATAATTCATTCTAATTTCATAAATTTGTAAACATTTAAATAATAGAAAAATACTTCATTTGATGATGATTTTTAAAAACTTTAACACAAACATACAGATAAAAATCAGTAATGTAAATACAATGTAAATATTAAATACAATTCTAAATACAATGTCCTGATATACATTTCTTGTTCCTTGGCCGAGGGTTGAACTCTGTTGGTTATAAAGATGTCAGGAAAGTTGGTTGCAAATATTCATTAGTATATATTTTATTTTAAGGGATGTTTAAAGCCATATTCTATTTTAAAAATTGAGCTGTACAAAGTATCTGGGGTTATTTCTGTATAATGTTATATAGCACACTAGATTGATTAGAATAACATACATTTTGGTAAACAAACATTTTGAAATTTGAATATTAAAGAATAAAAAATATGAGATTACCTGATTAATCATTTTTTTTTTTTCTGGGTTCTACCAAAATTGAGCCGTATACTAAAATATATATTAAACGAAATTATTTAACTTGAGTTGTTTTTACTTATTTCATTATATCTGTGATATGAATTGTTTGAGAAATTCATACTTAACAATTATAATGAAATTATTACATTCATTTTCCATCTGAAATTAAATGATGAATTCCATAATGAAATTATTACATTCATCATCTCAAAATTACAACATGACATTTATTTGATTAAAGTTATCCAGTACATACTTATTTATTAATATATATGATAAAACAAACTATAATAAACATCCAAAAACTTTTTATGAATAAACCAACATTTAATTCATTGTTGACCTTTGCCCTATTTATGATAAGATGGAAAATCTGACATTTGAAATTAAGTATTTACATTTATAATTCCTTTGGATTATTTATTAAAAATAAAGCGTACAAATATTTTCATCTTTCTGTGACAGACTTTTTATGATTCATTTCGATGTTATGTCTATTTCTCACAGTGCATCTGTCTATTTCATAATAGTACTGTTTAATTTTTACAATAATACTTTATGCAGAATCTATTTTATGCAGAAATTCTGTCTGTTTTTTATAACTATGATATCTATTTTTTTGCAATTATGCAATTTAGTTTATATAAATATTTTACCTATTTTTTTGCAATTATACTTCTCCATTTTATACAATTAGCCTGCTACTAAACATTATTACTTTAGTCCGATTTTCTGTAAGCTATTTATTTCCTTCAAATAATTAAATATGACCTTATTGAATGTTGTTTCTATTAAAGTAAATTTCGCGGATTTAATGCCGTTTTATACAAATTATTTTCTGTGGTTTTTTTTTTTGAAAAGTTAGTTTCAATTCTTTTAAAACAATTCAATTTTTTAAGTAAATTTTTTTCACACAATTTCTAACAATTCAAAAAAGATATCTTCAGTTTTTATTTTTTAATGAACATTTTAAATTTTAAATTTTACTTAGGACACTTTTTAGATTAATAAAATGTTTTATAAACTGTGAAAAAAAAAATATTGAATTTAAGACACTTATAACACTCATAAATTATAAAGTAAAAATGTAAAAAAATCCTATTTCTGAAGGAAGGTAAAATGTTAAAATCCCTATTTCTTAAGGAAGTTAAAGTGCTAAAATCCCTATTTCTATTGGAAGGTAAAATGTTAAAATCCATATTTCTTAAGGAAGGTAAAATGTTAAAATCCTATTTCTTAAAAGAAGGTAAAGTGTTAAAATCCATATTTTTTAAGGAAGGTAAAATGTTAAAATCCCTATTCTTTAAGAATGGTAAAGTTAAAATTCCTATTTCTCAAGGAACGTAAAATGTTAGAAATTATTTCTTAAGAAAGGTAAAGTGTTCAAATACCTATTTCTTAAGGAAGGTAAAATGTTAAAATCCTATTTCTTAAGGAAGGTAAAGTGTTAAAATCTCTATTTCTTATGGAAGGTTAAATGTTAAAAAACAAATTTTTTTAAGCAAAATGTTAAAATTCCTGTATAAATATTTATAACTTTCTCATTGTCAAATAATTACTCTTATTTTGATAAATTAAAATACTTGATGGCAAATATCAATTTAAGTTTTTATTTTTATTTTCAAACTTTTTGAAAAATTTTAATGTTAATTTTTTGTTTTTAAAGTGTCCCATAACATTCAGCCTTATGGCTAGGTAAACAGAATTTTTATAAACAAAAATTGAAAATAATAATTTGTTGAGCTTATTTGCGAAAAATATTTTTAAAATTTAATAACATCGTATTTATTTTATTTACTTTTAAATTTTGATATTTTGTAATGAAAAACGGGTATTAGCAATTATTTTTTCATTAAATACTTTTCATTTAATTACTTTTTACTCCATTCACAGAATTTTATTACTTCATTAAAATGTTTGCTTATCTCTTAGAAAAAAAAATTGAAAAAAAAATATTCTTAATTAGATATGACGTGTTTAATTAAACAAAAAGCTTTCATTAAGACACTTTTTTAAAATCTTCAAAAGCTTTTAAAACAAACAAAAAAGATAAAAAAAATCATTAAAGGTAAGTACAGTATTAAAAAAAAAGCTCTCTTATTTTTACGACTTTCTCATTAACTTAAAATGCACGTTTTTATTTATTTTCTTCATCTAAGGTAGCACTTTAAACTTGAACCGTGTGTTTTACAAAGAAATATAATTATAAAAATAGAGTACTCGGTGTGGGTTTCAAATATTTGTTTGTAATAAATGTTTCTTCAATACATCTTTTAAATGAAATAAAATTATTTATAAAATATATTATAAGATGAACGAAGTTCATAATTATTTAGTGAAACGTAAAAAACCAAAAAAAAAAAAAAAAAATGCTATTTAATCATCTTTTAAGGTTTTCACTGAAACTATTTTCAAAAACATTCACATTTTAAATGCATGTAAGACTTTATATAAAATATTTAATTCCGTTTTATTTTCATTTCATGAAATAAAAGGTTATTTTTTTTATTTAAAATATTTTATTTTTTAAATGGTTGATTTGAATGTTAATATTATTAATTAATCATCTTTTAAGGCTTTCACTGAAGCTATTTTCAAAAACATCCCATTTTAAATGCATGTACGAATTTATATAAAATATTTAATTCCATTTTATTTTCATTTCGTGAAACAAAAAAAAAAAAATTTATTTAAAATATTATTTTTAATGATTGATTAGAATATTAATATTATTAATTTAATAAGTAATTTATTTAGAAATTCAAAGGAATTTTTTTACATTTAAATTAAGTAAATAAAAATACCTTTTTTTAGTTTAAACAAACGAATGGAGCTTTTTTATTTCTCATTCTAATAATTATTTATTAAAAAGTGAGTATTTTTCATTACAAAACAATGCAATGGAAAATTAAATTTAATTACAGACTCAAAAACAACCTTTTTTTAAAACTTTTTCTTAAATCTCAAATAATATAATCAAGAAAAATGTGCCTTCCAGTTAATTTAAAATTATGTATGCAGTTAAACTTGTCGTAGACTATTATTTGCGATCCTAATAACTCTAACTAACTCATTGATAATTAAAGGCTTCTCTAATTTTTAATATGTGTTATTAATAAAATTTAACAACAAGGAATGTTAAAAACATTAATAATTAAATTAAGAAATTTTTTTAAAATTATATGCCCTTAAAAATAAATATTCATGATGTTTGCTATACGTTAAGATTTATTAAATGGATTTAAATGATTTATGGTAGTCTACTATATTATAAAAATTAAAAATCTTAATTAATTTAGAAAAATTCCACGAAATAATTATCTTTTCCCTGTAAGAATTATAAAACATTATGTATTATATTAAAGATAATACAAAATGCTCAACATAACTTTAAACAAATAAGCAGCCCTCACAATAAATCAGGATATAATATAATATAAATCATATAGTATAATATAGTATAAATCAGGATATAAATTACAGAGACAAATATTTAAATAACATTAATATTCCCCAACGTTCACTCATTCCTGGTACGTTTTAATTAATAATTTCAAACGCATTTGTATTTATGTTTAATTATGTATTTGTTAGTTTTGGAGATTTTCCCAAAAGGGTATTAAGTACTTGAAAACATTTGGGCTCTCTTCCAAATCTCTTTAATTAAGAAATATTCCCTTTAGAATTCATTTTTTATTCCCATTTGCTTGCTTGTTTTTCTGCAATTAGATGCAGTATCTGTCGACATAGCATTGAATTTATGCTATTTATGACACAAAATTTTTCACTCTTTTTTCCTAGCTAATTGGAGCTAAAAACTAGATTTTGTCATTATTGAACGCATATATGTCCTTGGATATAGTATTGCTAGCAACTAACTAGGGTATTTAAAAAGAGAAATTCAGAATTTCTTTTATCATAAAAGTAAGTTATACTTTTATTTTTGGACATAGTAATTGGAATTTTTAACACATAATTTTCAGTTTCAATTTTTTTTTCTTGAACAGAAATATTTTAATTTTATTTTGATATTTTTTTCCAACTTTATTGCATGTACTTTGTATTAACAAAAAAATGTTTTTTTTTTGCACTTTAAAAAGAATTATGATAGTCCCTCACTCTTTCTTTTTCCATAATGAAAAGTACGTGCAATAAATATTGTCAAAGATATATTCAGATCTTTTTAGAATTTTCCCAAAAACGAAAGTTTTCAAAGATGTTTAATAGAAAGCATTATTTTCACAATATTATTTTTGATATCTCCATTAATGGAATAATAAATATTATCAAGTTTATCAAAACAATAAGTCATTTTAAAAATAATTTTTCTGATTGTTCATATATGTTAAATTTATAATTAATTCATAGTTAATAATGTTTAAGCTCTGAGGAATTCTAGAAACCAGATTATTCTTTAAATAACTTAATCCATTATTATTAACCAAATTATTTTAAACAAAAGTAAACATTAATAATAACTTTAAACAAAACTTTTATCTCTAATGAATTTTTATTTGATCATTACTAAAAATTCTTAATTAGTACTTTAAAAAAAACATAGAATGTAGTATCTAAAACAGAAACTAATGTTTTATAACAATACAAACCTTAACAGCTTACAGATATGAAGACAAATCTCACATCACTCAGAATCTCTCAGACAATCAAGATACTCTTTTCATCTAAATTCGTTTATCATTCGTTCCACTTTGGTTTATATTTTTCATCATTAAAACTCATCAAAGTAGAATTTATTATGGTATTTACATAAGCCAATATCAAATGTGTTAAAATAAATTCAATAGTGTTCGTAGTTAAATTCAGAACTATTATTTTTTTAAATAGGTACAATTACCACATTATACTGAAAGCTGTTGACAGTTTTAACGGCACAATATATAAAGATTTCTAATGACTCATTTTAGTGAATTAATACCCTTTAGTCGATTCACATCGTTTGTGTATCATATTAAACCTGTTTTAATTCATTGTTTGATGATTTACTTTAAGTATTTCATAATAATCCTGCTTTCATTGACTTAAACCAATTTAAATAAACTGAACACTCCACGCATTTTTGCTCATTAGATTGGCATGCTCGATTCATTAAGGCAATACCCATTTTGCATTTGTATGAATGCACTAAGCCACTTCTATGTTCATATTATTAGCAGTGTAAGCCTTGGACAGAATAATTCAACAAAAGAAGCAATGGGCGACGGTTGTTGTGCAATGATGTATATAAGCACAGGCCACCAAGTGCTCGTGACAGCCCTGGCACAAAGGGTACAGGAAACACCTGTTCCTCAGGCGCATTGATCGATACATCGGAAATTAATCAGACTCGGTCAATGATAACTAGCTAGCTCAACCTGCCTCCCTCCCCCAGCTTTGCAAGTCCCCTGCTTTGACCATGCACTTTCCTGTTGGGGAGGGGGAGGGGAAGAGCACAACACATGCACAGTCCTCCCCCTTCCTGGCTTCAGCGGTGTGCTCGGGGCGGAAATTAATATTTTGTGTTGCGTTCGGTGGTAGCGGAGACACAGCGACCATGATTGGACAGTCGGTTTCATGCGTTTGGGTTATTAACCGAGTCATAATTTTATACAATGGCTTCAACTTCAAGCATGTAGAAGGAATTTCAATATATATCAATTCAAATGGAAATAAACATGCACCGTTTCCATCGCAGTTTAATCAATTCAAGATTAATTTTTGTTGCACAGGTTGGATGAAGAGTTCTGAATGAAATGCGTAGATTTTAAATATAAAAATTAACTATTGAGATTATTAAAAAAACTCCATTATTTTTATGTTATTTTTTTTTCATATGCTATCGATAGGATTAGCTAGAATGGCACATTCAAAATTCCAACAGCATTTATTTATTATGAGCAGGATGTGCAGAAATAATAAAATAGCAGTGAATTGGATTAATATAAACAGAAATGTTGAGGTAATATAAACAAGAATGTTACTGTAATATAAACATGAATGTTGGAATAAAATAAGCAGGAATGTTAGGATAATATAGCAGGAATGTTAGGTTAATATAAACATGAATGCTGGGACAATGTAAGCAGGAATGTTGTATAATAAAAGCAGGAATATTAGGATAATATAAGCAAGAATATAAGACAACAGGAATGGAAAGACCGTAGGTAATATGCAACTTTATATGTGCATTTTTAAAAATATATATTTAATTGGTAATTTTAAACTTTAATGAATGATCAAAACGTGGGCATGATCCCCTTTAGTTTAGTAACAGAATAAGTGTTTAAACATTACACAACGTTTTCTATTTCATTTCAGATGCGAAAATCAAATATTTTATCAATAACATGCTTGCTTAGAGGCAATATCTTGACATAATATATATTTATTATTTTTATACTTTTTATTTCCAAAATCATGTACCATTTTAAAATTCTATATAAAATAGATGTGGTTGTTACGAAATAACGTATTAAAAATGAGTAAGCTTGTTTGGATCAGCTCATATTTGAGAAAGGACATTTTTGTCCTGAATATTAAAAAAGTCATTTGACTAATCACTTTTGCTCTTGATTACCAGAAAAAACAATCCAGAAACAACAATAAAATATTTATTAAATAAGTTTAATGGAACTCATCGAATTCATTATTTGCTTTTTATGGCATTATTTTTAATATATATATAAAAAAAAAAAGGAAATGTATATGAATTGGATTATTTTTGTGGGATTTTTTTTTGTTGCTACCCAAAACATTCATAAGTTTATGCATATGGAAAAATGAATTTTTTTATGAGTCAGACACATCGTGTTCTATTAAGTACACTGAAAGAAAAATTGAAGGCTATATGTTCTTTCGGGAGACTATGAAAAGTAACTGATCCACATTTGCATATGTAAATTAGCTTATTTTTAGTAGCATACAGGAAACAACAAGATAACATAACAAGCAACCTAACTGTTGATGTGAGACACCGTCTAAAATTTTGTTGATATGAAAAATTGCATTTTTCTTATGTCTGGAACATAGTGGAAAAATAGTACTATATTGAAGGATAAAAGGAAGAAATATATACTACACTTAAACTACACTACCCCTTCGGAAACCAGTTATTACTAGTCATATCACCCATTCAAACTTTTGCGCTTCTACACGTTAATGCCAATGGATGACTAATTTATTGATTCACAATATAATTGATTAATTTAAGTACTGATAAAAATGTGTGATTTACAAAATCTAAAAATTAAAAAAATACTGAGCAATTCATATGTAGTTATTATATTGAATGCATCCAAATATTAGTATAATTTAATAATAGAAATACCACCTAGTCGACAATACCCATATATATCATTAACATCTAATAATATATTTGGTAAACATGTATTTTTTAAGTAAGTAAATCAGTCTAAAAATAGAAATAATTAATGCATAACGGTCGCACATGTACATATATAAAAACATATTATTAATTATACGTAATTATCATACACAATAAATATATTTTATTGAAAATATTACCATGATAGCATATTTTTTAAAAATATTACTAAAATTCAATTACAATATTTCGACAATATTACGGTAATAAAATATTCAATTATTATTTAAGAAGATAAATTTAATAGCATTTTTAAATGCAGCTACACTGCATCAAATTGCAATTTTTGATACAATTGACTTCAACAACTGTGTGACTCAAAACTCAACGTATTCTAAATGAACGTATTACTGCCAATTTATTCTTAAACAGGATATTACACACTAAATAATTGTATTATTTAAAAGGAAAAATAAACTCAACAAATGTAGATTTTTTTTTACATCAATAATAAAGATAATAAAATATTCAATTATTGTTTAAGAAGATAAATTTAATAGCATTTTTTTTTAATGCAGCTATTACGTATTACATCAAATTGCAATTTTTGATTCAATTGATTTCAACAGCCGTGTGAATCAAAACTCAACGTATTCTAAATGAACGCATTACTGCCAATTTATTCTTAAATAGGATATGCCACACTAAAAAATTTTATTGCTTAAAATTAAAAAGATTAAACTCAACAAATTTAAACTTTTTTTCTGCATCATTTCAAAGCAACTGTCCAGAAACAAAATCAGACACTAGTCTTCGATAAAAATTCTACAAATAAACTCGTGTCACACACATACAACAACAAAAAAAAGAAGGCCATTCTTGTGAGGCCAACATCTATGTTTCTCGAAGAAAAGTATTTCATCGTATTTGTCTGTTTCAGGCGAGCAGAAGAATCCAAATATAGCTTCTCAACTGGAAATGCTTCCTGACGGGACGCCCGGACACCTGATATTGTCCGTGTCATTCCCGGAGCGTCAGCTGTTTTATTGGCACTTAATTGTCTTTACTCTCCGTGGCTGCCAGAGAACATCACGTTATGCTGCTTGTCTTGGATGAGTTATGAGATGGGGTGCGACGGCTGGGTGCATCGCTCAAAAATGTTTTTCTTTTTTTTTTTCTGCTGCTTCTTTTCTTCTTCTTTTATTTATTGTTTTTTTTTTTTTTTTTTTGCCACTGAAGTATCCGAATGAACTTGGCGTCTCTTAAGATGGAAGCTTAAGAAATTCAATTATTTTGCCTGGTTCATGTGTTCATGCCAAGATGAGTGTACATGGAGCATATATCTAAGATGGGTATAAGACAGCAAGATGCACCGCTCAAAAATATTCTTTGTGTTTCTTTATTTTATATTATACTCAGATATATGAATTATATCACTGACTTGATATCGTATATGATTAACGCATAAGAAATTCATTTATTTATCTTGGTTCATTTGCTCGTACTGAAATTAATGCACGTTAAATATAAATTTTGAGTTATGAGGCAAAGCTGGAACAGTTGGATGCATATATCAAAAACATTTTTTTTGCTGCTTCTTTAAAAAAAAAAAAAACAATTTAAGAACGGAACTCGGTGAATGCTTAATTTCCCCTATTTTGTCTGGTTCATTTGTTCACGCCAAAATGAGTGCACATGGAACATATATCTTGAGTTGTAAGAAGAGTATACGACAGCAAGATGCACTTTTTAAAAATTTTCTTTGATCTTCTTTCTTTTATATTATAGTCGAATATATGAATGGTGTCGAACACGATGGAAGCATGGGCACATAAGAAGTTCACTTATGTCTCTTGGTTCATTTGCTTGTACTGAAATTAGTGCACACTGAACATAAGTTTTGAGGGAGCTAAATATGAAGCAAAGCTGGGACGGCTGGGCGCATATCCCAAAAATATTTTTACCGGTTTCTTTCTATTTTTAATCAAGTTAACGTAGGAACTCGATGTATTTGGAGATTAATGCGTACGGAATTTAATTATTTTGCCTGGTTCAATTGTACATGCCAAAAGGAGTACACATGTAGCGTATAACTTGAGTTATAAAATTGGGGTTCGACAACAAGATACACCTCTCAAAAATGTTCTTTGGGTGCATAACTAAAAACATTGTTTGCTGCTTTATTTCTTTTTCTAAATCACGTTTACAAAAGAATCGGTGTCTTTGGAGATAGAGGCTTACAAAATTTCATTTAGCTTAGTTCGTTTGTTCGTGCTGAAATTACTACACGTTCACAGAAGTCTAGAATTATGAGAAGAGGTGAGACGGTTGTTTAGTGCAGGTTTAGAGTTATGAGAAGGATGTACCTTGTCAAAATTATTTTTTCTTTCTGTTTTTTACTCCAGTAAGGAAATCAATTTTTCTGGAAATGGAAGATCACAAAATTCATTAATTCTATATAAATTCATCGGTTACTGCTAAAATTCATGCACGTTATATGAGTATTGAGTTAAAGTAGTCCTAATAAATAAAATGTTTATTTATTATAAAAAATGTAACATTGTGTCCCTATGTTAGGAACTATTTCATTCAGTTTTTTTATGCATTTAGCTTACAAAATGTCAATTTAACCTACAAATTCTAAATAATTTTAATTAAATGCAATATAATTGGTATTGTCAAGTCAATTATTGCTATAACAATAAAGATGTAACATATTCATCCTTATCCAGGTTTCCACTAACCTACTACCACTGCAATTTTGAATGACCCCCTCCCCAATTGAGTGGGTTTGATTCTCCTCCTTAGCCCAATGAAAAGATTTTGAGCCCTCTGATTTATAGTTTCTCTTCTTGATATAGAATTAGGTATAAGATTATGTAAGTTTTAATGTAATGACAGGGTTTTCCTTGCTGGGTCAGACTGCAAGATTCCTTTTGCCTATCAGCTTTTCTCACGGGATAATGAATGGCATAAATATGATGTTTGATAATATTGAAAATTCATATTCAACAATAAAATTAAATAATTAAGTTTGAAACAAATGAAATAATTAGTAAAAAGACAAAAGAAGTAGTATTTACACGAAATGTTTCACTTCAAAATTTAAGCTTCCCGGCTGTTTGATTGGCTGTCTAAAAAATCATTTCTTTTTCAATTCCTTCTATTAGTTCACATTCTCCCTATATATATATCTTGTTCACATTTTCAATCGTTCATAAAATACTTTTTATTCATCCACTCAAGTTCAAATACATTTTTTGAACTTGTAGTGGATGACAATTGATGTTAATTAATTTTTCAAATATTAATTCATTAATTAAATTTAGTTAATTTATTTTAGTTTTTTTTATATTTAAGCTGCATGTATCTAATAATAGATGGCGCCAGATGTAAGAGGAAAATTTCAACTTTATTTGTAAAGGACTTTTCTGAAATATAGTGAAAAAAAGTAGGAATTGATTCCTAAAAATTTTTTTGTATTACTTATTTCTACAAGTCTTACAAAAAGAAAATTATTAACCAAGTAATACGAAAAAATAATAAAATTAAGTTAAAACAAACTTGTCAGATAGTACAAGCATAACAAAATCACAGAAAGGCTATAATTACATTACGGCTTTTGAGTAAAAGAAGACAATTTATTGCATTTGAGATTAAAAATACATTTATTTATAATGGCTTTGATATATCATGCTACATCAAAAACCAACACTATCTGAAATTTAAGAAGTAAAAATTGAATAGAACGTGAAACATAAACTGCTGTTGCCAATAATTTTTGAATCTTTGGCTTCTGCGTCTTCTCTAAATAAACAAATCATTCTCCAGAAAAAGCAGCTTTAAGGTTAGATTAGAAATTATTTCCACCTTTTATTAAGGTCTAGATATCATGCATAAGTTAATTAGAAAGATAGCTCTTTGATATAATTTGATATGATTTTTTTAAACAACATTGGTCTATCACATCAACAAAATTAATTGTTATTCGTTAGATATAATAACGTTCAATATATTAGAAATAATTTACATCAACTTTAATAATAATATCGTTAAAAAGTATAAATTATATTTTGGCAAATTAAAAAAAAAAATTATATAATAGAACATTTGGAACAAAAAAATATAAATATTAGAAATAAAAAATCACATCGACTTCAAAAATTTACCATTTTAATTTTAAGGAAAATTTCTAAAAACTACAGATGAACTGATTATATCAACAGAAGACGCCCGGAAAAAATAAATAAATAAAGTTTTTGTTTAGAAAAAATTTATTCTTAAGAAATGAATAGCGACAATTTTTTCAATATTTTCGGCTACACATCACATAAAAAGAACATTACATTTAGAGAAAAATTATAGCTATAAGTTTATATTATATTATATTATATTATTGTATTACTTTATATAAGTCTATATTATATTATATTATCTTATATAAGTCTATATTATATTATATTATTATATTGCACAATATTACTAAGTTTAATCATTCTTTAGTTTTGCTAAGTCTTAGAAACTAAGCACTTTTTTAAAAAATATCCTAATAGATACCTATGAAACAATTTATATATATAAAAAGAAATTAAAATAACTGATAATATATATTACATATTGTATTATGTTTATTAATGTTTTCTTACCCATACTGAATATTACATTATACGTTGATTAATTAACATAGATTAAATTTTGCCATTCCATAGCACTTTAAATCACTTTAAGTATTATGAGGTATTTGTTCATGTTTAAAATATTATATTACAGTCGTGACTACTTTAATTACTTAGTATATAACGGCTTTGTTCTATAAGTCATAGAAATGCAGAATTTTATTTAATCCTATACATAATTATTTCATTTGTAGCATTTACACAACACTCTTTTCAATTTAAATGTCTTGTAAAATTATTGCATGTAAATTATGCATTCTTTAGATAATTTAAGACGTCTACTTTAAAATAAAAAGTTGAATTCTTTTATTCATTAACAATGAAGTTTTCCTATGCTTAAGCCATTTAACAAGAACAAGAGTAATAATTTATATTTAAATAAATAATTATTATTTAATAAACAAACATGTCTAATAGTTTTACAGCTACAATTAAAGTAAACAAACTTAATTGTAGCTGTAAATTAGTAGCTGTACTAATTGTATTAGTACAGCTACTTAGTATTAAAGCTGATTTCTAAGAAAAGAAACTGTTAAATAAATACTTGATTAGTATGTTTTTAATATTATAGTTTTTACTAGAAATGAAATTATTTTAATCATTAAGTATAGATAGCGTGTGTGTGTGTTTTTTTTTTTTTTTCATTTTGAAAATTTTGGAAAATACTTTATTAAGGTATATTAATTAATGTTAGAAAGAAAATTTAGCATATAAAAATTCAAAAATATATTAATTCTATACACATTTATATAAATCAACTTAAATAAGTTTACAATTGTCTTTAACAAATCTACTTTTTTTCAATCTTAATTTCTTCATACATTTACAAATATATATATGCGTGTATGTGTGTAAATAATTACAAATTGCATGTATTGTTGTCAAAGATATTTTAATTCTTAATAGATTTAGTTTCGCACATGATTCTTTTTATAAGCGAAATTAGTGAAAGCAAATTTTCAAGACAAGCCCCAATAATTTAAATAATAGAATATTTACAGGAGTCACTTAACAAACAACAACTTAAAGCAGTCGCAAACCTAATTAAAACTTGGACAAATTAAAATTTTAATTATTTAAAATTTTAATTTTTATGCTTTTACTTGACAAAAATTAAAGCAGAGAAAACTCTCAGTTTCTGTATTAAGCTCTCTCAACCAGTTGGACCCAACTGCAAGACATATTTTATGCTAAAAGTTTCACCTGCCGTATAAACACGACTGCATTACAGTAACTACTATTGGTAACGCATTCCTTAGTCAGAAACTTTAGATTTATTTCACTAACTTTCCCTTTCTAGCTTGGTTGAAGTATTCACTTTCTTCCACCATCCATATCTTACCATTCCACCTTGTGACTTCAGGGAGAACATTTGAGACGTTCGAAAATTCTTTTTTCCTTCCCTTTATTGAGGTCGAGACAGATGATGCCCGGCGATGACCCTCCAAATCTCTCAGGTGACCTCGAATTTCTTCGCCAAACCCGCCATCAGTGAAACCGACACTCGGTCATTCGTATGGATTCTTCCGGAACCTTGATCCGATGGAGAGGAATCTAATAATAAATATTATAAAGGGCAGAAGTTTTTCCGAAATGTAGAAACCCCAGGGGCGTTATCTCTTCGGGATGTTTCTGCCACTGCACGAAGATTCCTTTGATCTATGACCTTAAAAAGAATTTTTTTTTCTTTCTATCTTCTTCTTGAAAGACATGGACGATGAGTAACAGCTGAAATATAACCGTTATGGATGAGCTAACTTAATCTGTGCTTCGCATAATCTCTGAGGGAATATAAAATTGTGAGCATATTTTTTCCAGTGTAAAGCATTTATGTATCATTCACGTATACTTATTTCATGTATACTACTGGGCCCAAAAGTGTGCCCAATTATTTATTTTTTCAAAACCTCTTCCAAATTTATTTCTTCACCTTCAAAATAATCCCCTCCAGACACAATGCACTCATGCCGACTATTTTTCCAATCTCCAATGCATGCTAAAAGTCATCGGCAGGGATGGTCTTCAAAGAGCGTGGCGATTCACGTTGAATCTCTTCAATTGACTCAAACTGGTGTCCCCTGAGTAGTCTTTTGAGTTTAGGAATAGACATAAGTCGCACGGTGTGAATACGGTGTTTGTGGAACGATATGGGTGTTTTCGGTACCAATCGAGATTTGAAGCGTTTGAGGCTCAAAATAGAATTGACCGATCCTTTTGAAATTCCAACATCATCGACAAGGTCTCTAATTGTAAATCGAAGCTTTTGCAAGCATCATATCTTTAATTTTTGAACGTGAGCTTCGTCGGTTGAGGTGCATGGTCGACCAGAGGGCTATTCGTCTTCAACGCGTTCTCTGCCTTCTTTGAACTGTTTATACCACTTGTAAACATTTCTTTCTGATATAGGAATGCTCGCCGAATGCTTTCTGCAACATTCGATACATTTCTGCAAACAAAATTTGATGCAAGTTCTTTGCTCAATTCATTCAGACATTTCAAAATCGCCGTAATCAGTTTTAGCGTCTCACAAAGCCGAACGTATCTCACGCACTCATGAATACTTTGACGTCAAATTCATACACATTTCTCAAGACAGTGCCAGCAGCCTAAAAAAAGAAGGAAAAAAATGAAATTCCATAAGCCCCAGGAATTTTAAATAGAAAATGGGTCTTACTTTTTGGACACAGTAGTAAGTAATCTTATAAAACCCTTTTACATGCGAATCACCACTTATGAGAGTCAACATGCACCATTGTCAAGAATGGTTCTTTTCTTTTTACTTGAAAGACATGAACGATAAGTAACAGTGGAAAATAACTTTTATGGATGAGCTAACTTAATCTGTTCTCCGCATAATCTTTTGAAGGAATATAAAAATGTATATTTTTTCCGATGTAAAGCTTTTTTAGGTATCCTCACTTTTAGTTCATATAAGTAATCTTATAGACCAGTTTATTACGTGTGAAACATCACTAACATGCACCATTGTCAATAATGGTACTTTTTCCTTCCTGGAAGACATGGAAGACGAGTAACAATTGAAATATGATGAGCTAACATAACTTATGAGGGTCAACATGCATCATTGTCAAGAATGGTTCTTTTCTTTTACTTTAAAGACATGAACGATGAGTAACAGTTGAAAATAACTGTTATGGATGAGGTAACTTAATATGTTCTTCGCATAATCTTTTTGAGGGTATATAAAATGTAAAGCTTTTAGGTACCTTCACTTTTAGTCATGTATAAGTAATCTTATAGACCAGTTTGACACCACCTACACGCAACATTGTCGAGAATGGTACTTTTTTCCTTCATGAAAGACATGGACTAACTTAATATGGATTTACACAATATCTTGACTGCATATAAGAAGATTGTAATCATATTTTTCCAACATAAGGCATTTAAATATATACATGTTGAACTCAAATTAAAAATCTTGTAAATCGTTTTATAAAAGAAGACTAATTTTGAGGGTCAATATGCAACATGAGGGTCAACATGCACGTCATTGACATTGACTATCTCAACTTAATACTTATCACGTGCAGAAGCTTAACTTAAAAATTACCACTCCCAAATATCAAACATACCGACGACTTTTCTTTAAATGATTAAAATTTGTATATATTTACAAAATTGTTTTATTTCTTTTTAGATGCCTATATAATGATAAACAAATAATTCAATATATGCTGCTTTATTGAGTTATTTTTCGCTTAATATATGTTATTCAATATATTACGTCTTAATAAATTGTGCTTTTGCTCTTAAAATATTTGTCTCATGCTAATATTCCAGTTTTTCTAAGAAATTTCGCCAACCCAATCTGAATAAATTTCATTAAGTCTAATAATAATGCTCTAAACACTCAGTCCAAATTGTCAAATTTATCAATATTTTAATAATTTGTTTTGTGAAGTGTCTATTTGACGTATATTTTTAAAAAATAAAAAAAATTACAATAAATCATATAAATTAAACTTTTTAATCTATAAATAACTATTTAATCTATAAATAACTATAAATGTATCAATTTAGAAAAATAAATATAAATGTTTAGAAAAATTATCACAAGGAATATCTGCTGATATTCCTTGCCTGCATTTTTTAAAGGTTGACATGGAATGTAGTACATCAAATCCTATTTGCATTATTTTATTTGCTAATGCGATCAAGCAAGAATTAATAGTTGCTTTGTTTGATTTGTCAATCGCTGTGTGCTGAAAACATACAAATCTTTTCCTACGTTCTTTGGAAAAAAACAAATTAAGATGGAGCGAAGGGCTGGCAAACTAAGAATAATGATGTCGCTGTTGACACGTTTAATGCGAGTTTTGAAATAGACCAATGAATTTCGAGGAATAAAAGGAGTTTTCCTCTCTTCTTTCTCTTCACTTAATGTGATTGAAAAGTGTTGAGGCAAAACATTCTATTTAGCGCCTTTCTTCGTGAGAGCATTGCGTCTTTATGCTCAGGAAGACATTTCTTCCTCTCCTTTTTTTTTTTTTTTTTTTTTTTGCAAGTCTTATTTTGAAACAAACTGCAACACAGACTATAATTTTAAAAGAATCTGCAAATTTTTCTCTCCATTGTTTGAATTTCACTTATTCGCTTAGTGTTGTAATTTAATTTAAATTTAAAGAAAGTTTTGAAACATAAAAGAGGTCATTGCATGATCCGTGGCATTTATTTTTATTGCAAAGCTTTTGTTTTAATTTTTTTATTAATAATTTATCTTGATCGATAATTTTCTGAAATTTTTGTATTTTTTATTTTTTTGAAATATTTCTGATTGCATTTCTTTTTTTTTTTTTTTTTTTTTTTCGATGCAGTAAATGATCTGGAAAAATTTTGTTATATATATATTAAACTTTAAGTTTTTTTCAGTATTGAAGTCAGAACACAATTCTTTTATATCATTAATTTATTTAAATATATATATTTTTATTTGAATCTGTCTTATTATTCAATTCCTTCTATCAGTTCACACTGTCCCTATATATATCTTGTTCAAATTTTCAATCATTAATAAAATACTTTTTATTTATGCACTCAAGTTCAAATACATTTTTTTGAACTTGTAGTGGATGGATGACACTGGATGTTAATACAGTTTTTTCATATATTAATTCAGTAATTAAATTCATTTAATTAATTTTAGTTTTTTTAGATTTAAGTTGCATAATATCTACCAATAGGACTTTCTGCAATAGAGTGAAAAAAAAAGTAGGAATTGACTTTTAAATTTTTATTTATATTACTTGTTGATGGTGCTCTTAAGACTAATTAAAATTAATTACTTAAAATTAATAAACAATTAATTAATACATTTTATTGACCTCTTAGCTTAGAACTTAAATGCAATTAAAAGCAATTAAATTAGTTATAAAAACTATTAGTTTTTAGAAAAATTTTATCTCTCTTGCACTCGGTGCCCCAGGTTTTGTGTTCGAGTCCCGACGGTGCAATGGATGTTTGTAGTGGTTCGGAATCCACTTTAAACGGCAGGTGCCAGTCTAATATGACAGTAGAGCGTTAGGAACCGTAAAAAAGAAAACAACTCCTGTCTCGACGGCCTTGGCCCGCTATGAGCCTTTGTTGCACCAATGAAGAAGAAGAAGAAGAAACATTTTTAGTTTAAAATTTTATTGCCTTATATTAATTTTTATAAAATTTACATCCCAATATTGATTCTTCTTAATTTAATACAATTAACAAAAGTTTCTTAAAATTAGATCTATAAGAGTTTAATAACAATAAACCAAATATTAATAGAAATAAAACTCTAGACAACTAAAACAATAATTTCTTGAAAAAACATAAATATTTTCTCATCACTTCATCTTTCGCACAATGCTTATTAATTGAATAATCATTGTACAATTTATTAAAATTTTTATTATTTAATCTTGATAAATAAAATGCGAAATTATAAAATTTTAAAATTATGACGGTCAAACAATAAACACAATAAATTTCTATGTAAAAAAATTATGTTCAAATATTAAAAAATAATATTAAACTGTAAATTGTAATAGATGAATACTTATAAATACTATTAAAATTAAAAAGAAGCATTTTTTAAATACATTTATGTTTAAACATTATTAAATCAAAATTAATTATAATTTTCACAACTGTTTTTTAACTAAAATATTTTAATTATTAAAATTTTTCCCCTTTAATAAAAAAAAACAAATTATGATTTGATTTAAAATGAATATAAATAATTATGCAATAAAATATTCTAATTATACTACTGTAATTATTAAGAGACCAATTTTTTTCTTTCAAAAATTCTTTATTTATTCTTCCATATTTATTTCATCGCCTTCAAAGTAATTCCCTCCGTACACAATGCTCTTATGCCAACTTTTTCCAACTTGACCGATCCTTTTGAAATTCCAACATTATCAACAAGGTCTCTAATTGCAAATCGACGGTTTGCCAGCACCCAATCTTAAATTTTTTGGACGTGAGCTTCGTCGGTTGAGGTTGATGGTCGACCAGAGGGCTCTTCGACTTCAATGCGTTCTCTACCTTCTTTGAACTGTTTATACCGCTTGTAAACATTTCTTTCTGATATAGGAATGCTCACCGAATGCCTTCTGCAACATTCGATACATTTCTGAAAACAAAATTTGATGCAAGTTCTTTGCTCAATTCATTCAGACATTTCAAAAATCGCCGGAATCAGTTTTAGAATCTCACAAAGACAAGCTTAACTCAGACACTAAAAATATGTCACGGACAATGCCAGCAACTTAAAAAAGAACAGAAAAAAAATTGAAATTCCATAAGCCCCGGGAATTTTAAATTGAAAATTGTCTTACTTTTTGGACATGGTAATAAATAAATACGCAGTAAAATATTCTAATTATTTAAGAATATAATTTACATATAATTGAAATTGAAAACAAATTGATCTTTACATTATATTTCATTATCTTATTGACTGTAATGTCATAAATTCTTTTTATTAAAAGAAACAAAAAACAAAAAACACATTGCAAATTTTTATTGCCTGCCCTTTTTGAATAAGACCCTTTCGACGTCGATGCAATAACAAACCAAGAATCCGCTTTTCTGAAAAATACCATTTAAATCAAATTCGAAGAACTCTCAGAACCATCTGGGTTTTGCCAAGGAGATTTTGCAACAAATGCCTGTCGGATCCGACGTTCAAGACATGAATTTTCATATGAATAATTTAAAATAAAGCCGCCTAAAAACATCAAATACACGAAAAGAAAACAATTTCAATCATGCACATCAGCTGAGCCGAAAAAAAAAGAAGATATCTTGAATGGGTCTGAAGATTAGAGATTTTTATTTTTAGAACTAGGTTTAATCGAATTCTGGTATTTTCATTTAAATGTGATGAATGTGAAATGATAATTTTAGAATTATTTCCTTTTGTGGAAAGGACATTGCTGATCTATGAATGTAGAGTGCAATTGAAAATCTGTCAAACTGTGTAAAATATTAATAATATTCTTTTTAATAAGAACTGAAAATTTAATTGGATATTAGGAATTACAATAAATATAAATACTAAATTTATTTGAAATATATATTTTATCTAAAAAATGAAGGTAATAATTTATATCTTTATATCTTAGAAGTGTCACTTTAATTTTCACTTTATTATTATTTTTTGTCAATAAATTTAAAATACCATCGATTCATGCTGGTTGTGAGAATGAAAAAATATTTTACTATATTAACTTTTTAAAAAAAAATTTAAAATATTTTACTATATTATGACGGTATTTTATTTAAAAAAACGTAAAATAAAGCCTATTTTTCATTTACATTACATGGAATTATTATTATTTTATTATTTATCTCATTATTGTTTATTAGTTAAACATTTTGTTTATTAGTAATATTATTTATATTAATTGTAAGACTTGTTATATTTCTGTCTATATTATAATGAAGAAAATATCTGATACAGTTACAACTACTAAGCATCATTAAAAATTGGTATTGATTTAATATTTTATGTAATAAAATTAATTTTACACCAAATATATATTGTTATTTTTACAAACTCATTTAAAATTAAAAATTTCAAACCGAACTAAATAATTTCAGTATTTCTCGGAAAATTATTATTTTTAGCGTTATAAAAAAATTAAACTTTTTGTGTTTTCATTTAAAAATATAATTTCACTGTTGCCATTAAACAAACATCATTTAAAATATTTAAAAATAATTCTGTTTTTACATTTAAATAGTAGTATTATTAAGAATTAATTAGCGAATTCTACCATTACTAGTTTTTGGTAGACTATTTCTATGTAATAAAAGGAATACTTCTTTGGTTCACTTGAAACCTTTGGTTAATTTGATTCCTTTAGTTTTATTTCTTAAGTTTTCTTAAATTATCTGGTTTACTTTATTCCCACGATTGCTATATTTATTTAGTTGTATTTTATGTTCCTTTATACCTTGTTTGGTTTGATTTATATCCTATAAAATCCATTTTGGATTTGAATTATTCTTTATTTGGTTTAATTTATTCTTTTGATTTATTAACCAAGAAAAATTCATAAGCTATCAGAAATTACACAACATATAAGAAAACATTACTACATACAAGGTGATTATAATAAAAGTCCCACTTTCGAAATGCTGTAAAAAAGAACCACTCGTAACAATGAGTTCAAATTTGAACTGAAGATTACTTGAAGAAGGGGAAACGCTATGGCATAAAAAAACGTTCCACCGGTTTTTCTCATACAACTTGGTATGACCATGCCGTGGCGGATGGGCTTTTTACTAACAGTATCGAACTGAATGACTTGGTAAAGTGAATGGTGTTGAATGACTTCATTTTTTTTTTCCGTCAAAAAACCGAAACAATCCAGCACATTGAACACTGAGTTAATGTGCAACTCGTGCTAAATACTTTGTCATTTCGATTCAAAATATCACCGGTGGCCGAATTCACTTTTTCTTTATGCCGCTTACAGTGCCGTCTTTTAATACATTTTGAAACTGTTTTTGGTGCAGTATCGTTTGCCCCTTCTTCAAGTATCTTCAGTTCAAATTTGAATTCATTGTTGGACTTTAATTATAATCGTCCTGTATGTAGTAATGGGACTTTTAACTGCTGTATTTATAATTCTGCTACCTTTGCAGCAAAACGTGAGTGCGTGGCAAAAACGTCGCCCAATGGAATTATTTTTACCACCAATGGTGAAATGAAATTGAATAAAACATATAAAATAACATAGAGTGCTATGCCGGGAATCATTGAACTTCAGCCTCATCAATAAAAAAAAGTTGGAAATAGTTAAACAAATTCAAATAACAATAATCAAAAATAATAATATACAAATAAATAGAAATTCTTATAATAATAATAAAATAATAATTACGAATAAATGGAAATAGGGCAAAGGGTCAAAAAAAAATTTTTTTTCAGCAGACTGTCAAAAAAAAAAAAAAAATGCTAATATAATGATTTGCATAAAATCATTGCATAGCTTCTTGTTGTAAATACAAACCAGAACTCATTCAAAGAAAGAGAAATCAAAATAATAATCAGAATTGAAATTAAGTTATTATTTTCAGATTGATGAAATATTTACACAACTTTTGCGTGAATGCAGTGATGAAGTAGCCTTTTAAGAATATATTTATATATCACCAGATAACTATGTTCACTCCAAACTCGAGGTAATGTGATGTTTTAATTTAAAACATCTAGCTCGCCTGCGATTGGCTAGACATGAACGATTTAATGTTGTGGAAACACATATGTCAAGGGTTATTTAATCCATGTGTGTTCTAATTTTCCAGTGACAATAATAATGATAATATGACTAGGGACTTTATTAGTATAACTTTGGGACGATATGAAGAATTACTTTAAATATAATGTGCATCTACTAAATATTTCTATAATAAATGCACTATCGGTATGTTTAACTATAAATATAAAATAATAATCCTTTTGGTACTTCTTGCAGTGCTTTTAGTTAAAAGGTTAAATTATCGGATATCAAGTATATATATATATTTTTTTTTTGTATAGGAATGTAAGAATGTCGGAAGGATGCTTGATCCAAGCAAAAGGGCAAATTGATACTTGACACGTGACCGATTTCACGTCCTCTGGATGTCAACCCCGATGCGCACTCTATTTTATTCTTATTCTGTGTTTTCATTTACGAGACTCCATTGAGGACCTCATTTGTCGACTGTTTACAGCAGTTGCGAAATGTCTAACATCCTATGGAACTGTTCGCCAACCACTACTTCAACGTTACTAAGCATGCATTACTTTTGGCGACCGCCTGAATTGCCGAGTGGCTAGCGCTCTGACGCTCGGTACCACAGGTTTCGGGTTCGACTCCCGGAGTACCATGGATGTTTGTAGTGGTTCGGAATCCGCTGTAAGCCATAGGCATCGGTCTTGTATGGCAGCTGAGTGTTGGACGTAGAGCTGACAGCCCTACCCTGTAAAAAAGGAAAACATCTTCTCGTCTCGAAATCTACCAGTAAGTAGACGGCCTTGGGCCTCAATGGGCTGTTGCGCCAATGATGATGAATTTTAAGCACATGTTGTAAACATTGAATAAAAGAAGCACATTTCAATGATGTTGTAAATAATATATTTTTTTCTTACCTCATCTGCTGCGTTTGTGCCATTGCTATATATAACACATTTGTTTTAGTAAGCTATATTATGCCTGAAAGTTTTTGTTCCGTGACTGTTAATTTCCCTTATATATATATGTATATATTATGTATATATATTGTTGCACTATGTGGGCCCACATTTTTATCATATGAGTGAAAATCCGAAAATTCCCACTAGGCAACCTGACTCAAAAAAGATGTTTTAAGCTCCTTGTCATAATCGATATTGTGTCTTCTTGTTTCTGAAGGAATGACGTTAATGAAAAAGCGTATTTGAACTTGAACCCTCCAGTATTGTAGCTTAGTATATTATCCTCTGACGCAGGACTGGATGCTGAGGTATATTGGCCGGATTGAAATTTTATATCCATCTACTAAATACTTCAGTCTTATATAATAAATGTGGTCTCTATAAATTCAACTAGAAAGATAGTAAAACAAGTAATATATATAAAAAAAAAAATTAAGTCAATTCCTACTTTTTTTTTCACTCTATTGCAGAAAAGTCCTTTACAAATAAAGTTGAAATTTTCCTCTTACATCTGGCGCCATCTATTGGTAGATACATGCAACTTAAATCTAAAAAAAACTAAAATGAATTAATTAAATTTAATTACTGAATGAATATTTGAAAAAACTGCATCAACATCCAGTGCCATCCACTACAAGTTCAAAAAAATGTATTTGAACTCGAGTGGATGAATAAGAAGTATTTTATGAACGATTGATAATTTGAACAAGATATCTATAGAGAGAGTGAGCTAATAGAAGGAATTGAAAAAAAAGATACTACCTTTCTTCTAAAATTTCATTTAGAGTGTGACTGAAGTAGGTGGAAATTCTGAATAAGTTAAGTCTCAGAAAAAGCACCGTGGTACTGTAGGATGGAAAACGCTTGTATAAATCCAGCGAAAAAAAGGGAAGAAGAGAAATTCCGTCGTCTCTGCAAACGATTTAAATTGATTGTCGAAGTATTTCCCTGCCCTGAGACCCTGTCAGCCCTGCTCGCCCGAATGCAACTCCTCCCTAAATTCCCAGCGCTTGAAAAGAGAGAGGAGAAACGGAAATAGATGACACTGGAAACACATAAGAAACATTTGAACTAAACAGAAAGGCTTGAACACAAAAAGTCCTACTGAGTAGGCTGATAGACATGTTTGGCCAATGGCTTGAATCTCCAGGTTATAATTTTTTTTTAAACCTGTACTTTGTGTTTACACAACTAGTATATTACAACAACAGCACTTTGTGTTTATACACATGTACTTTGTGTTTATACTATAGTAGCTTAGACAACTGCTTAAAAACTACATGTGAAATTTTGAACATTTAATGCATGTGTTATTAGATCCAAATTCGTTATAATAATCAAATTATTAATTTGTGAATTTATATGTTTTTTCCTGATAGATTGAAAAAGTCCCAGAAAATCAGATAAAAATTGTTTTCACTTGTTGAAAATACTACCACAAAAAGCAAATAATCTTGATATATTAATTCTTAATCTTGACAATTAATCTTAAATTATAGTTTTTCAGGCATAACTTAATTGTTATTTACTTCTGTAAGCCTCATGTATTATTACCTTATGGGGCATGAATATTCCTTGCAAATTCGAATCGATAATACAAAAAAAAAAAAAAAAAAAACTCTATGTCATCAATATTTGAAACTCAATGTTATCAATATTTTGCTCATGTGTATTATTCAAAATATTCAATAATATTTTGAGTGAATTTTTCTGAGTCTTTTTTAATACTTTCTTTTTAACTTCGATAAAAAGATTTGTGAAAATCACTTTAAACTATGATATGTAAATCAACGTTGTCCACTGATAACGGCCAGTGATATTAATTATTTCTTTTAATTGCTGTAATTGTTTGATTATTATTGTTATTAAAAGAATACATAATTAACAACAATAATTGTAACAGTAAAAATTATTAATAATATTTTATTAAAATTGTTAATAATAATTAATAATAATGATAATTAAAATTAATAAGGATAATTTACAATAATAATTGTTTAACATCATGCCAACTATTTATATTACCTGTCAAAAATTTTCTTATGAATATTTTTTAGGTAAATTAAGCTAAATGGTTAACAAAAGTACAAATTTATAGCAACTTTATCATTATTAAGAAACTCGTACCATTAAATCTCAGTAGCAACGCCTTTGTAGACGAATCATAAGAATTCGCTTTTTATGGCAAGAGCATATTGCCAAATTTTGTAAAAGAGGACATATAATAAAGATATATATATATATATAGTAAATAGTATATAATAAAGAGATATATAATAACTTTATGATGTATTGATGCACGCCTGTGCTCATCAATTTGTTAAATAATAAAAAATGGAGACATTAAACATTGGAGCAAACAGCACAGGCAAAAAAAAAAAAAAAAAAAAAGGTATTGAATAACAAGCACAGACATATAAAAAAAAAAGGTATTGCAATAAACAAGCCCAGACAGTAAGCATTATATTAAATAGATAATAATATGCATTGTAAGATACTAATATATAATAGGCACAGAAGTAAATACTTGTTAAAGACGCAAATAGTAAGCATTGAAATAAAAGAAATACAATTAATAAGCATTGTAATAAACAGATCCAGATAATAAGCATTGTAATAAAGAAACAAATAGTAAACAATGAACAGACACAAATAATAAGCATTGTAATAAAAAGACACAAATATTAAGCATATAGATAATACGTATTGGAATAAACTGACTCTAATTAGTAAGCATTAGTAAGCACACAAATAATGCATGAAACAACAATCCATTAAATTATAATAGTATTGTCAAGAATATTTATATTAAAGATCCATTAATTTTGCTTCTTTATTTGATTTTTCAAATATTTTGCAATAAGTGTGATCACCGACTAGCTGACAATTGCTGGCATTCCAGAGAACACGAGTTCAGTTCCGATGGTGGCATGTGCTACAGTAACTACTTTTCAAAATGAGTAAATTTGATGACGATTGTGCCAAAGAAGCTCAAATCAACAATAAAATTGTTTAGTTTCATTTTTCTTTTCTCAAATACGTGTATACGGAGATGCTACTGCCTCTCCCACTCTCAAAGAAAGGCTTCAAATTAAATGTCACTGCCAACATCATCGAAGCAGTATCTGATGTCATAAAGATGGCAAAATACTGAAATGACGTCCTCTATTTTCGTGTTCATCATACAAACTGATGTTCCATGCTTTTTTTTGCTATGGACTCATCACATTGCTAGCTCAGAATAAATTGCTGGATCTCTTTTAACAGTGTCGAAATCAAAGTGATAAAAAATTAATGCAATTAAATGGATTTATTAAAATAAAATTTTAACTTTTCATAATATCAATAATAAAAAAAGGAATTTAACAATCTTTTGCAAATTTTAATGATTAGTTATCTTGTAATAGACAAAAAACTGATATAATAAAGAAAAATTTGTAAACAGATTTTTGAGATTTGTAAACAGATTTATGACTAGCGGCTGTAATTTAATCAATTGTTGTATCTATTTTCCATGTAATATTGTAAAAAGAAAAAAAAATGTTTTTTACATAATTACTAAACGATGAACAACTATTTTATTCTTTTCAGAGAACTTCATTATTACGAATTTTCTTGAATTTGAACTTCCCTCGAATTTTTTGAGAACTTTCTTGTAACCTTTCAATTCTAACATGTTTGTTTAAATCAGGGGCGGCCAACCCAAATGATCTTGGAAATGCTTCTTAACTCCGGGGCCGCATATAAAATTATATATCCCCATATTAGATTTAGTCCGACTATGGACATTTTTGGAGTGAAAAATTGAAATACAATGCGTTATTATTATTGTATTTACTTTTATTCTTTATTTATTTTACTTTTATTTGTAAAAGTAATAATAGTTATTTTACTTACAACTATTATTACTTATATTCTTACATGTAAACATAGATAATATAATAATAATAATACTAAAAACACATTGTAAAGAAATATATAACACTAAAAATGAAATATAAAAAATATATAAATATAAACGAAATCAATAAAAAATATTTATTTTACTAGTGCAATATTTGTTTCTCCACTCATCATGAGTTTGCCAAATATAGTTTAATTATTCTGCGAACTCAGAACTGTAAACCCATAAATAAAACAAGCAATATATGTCCTATATTCGCGAAAATATTATTTAAAATCAAAGTTAATTTTCTCATAGTTTTGAATACATGGATGCATACATAATGCATTTTTTTAGCACACTCTTTAGTACACTTTTTTTTAGTTGGTTTTCACTCTTTTGGCCATTATAAAATAAATATAATTTGTAAAAGTGTGATAAATCTCACGGGCAGGAAAAGGTTCATGGTAGGCCGCGGGTTGACCAACCCTGGTTTAAATGAATAATTTTTTAAATTAAATTTATGTTAACTGAAAAGTCGATTCTTTTAAACTTATTTACTACAAAGTTTTCTTAATAATGAAAACAAATTCATTATAAACTAATGCTGTTTTCTTCTTCTTAATAACAATGAATTGTAAATTTTATAAGCATTCTAAAAAACTGGAACTCAAAATTCTTACAAAAGATGCTTCATTTGTGAAAAATGAAAATAATAGGTCTTGAATGTATACAATTTTTATAATCGTAATTTTCTATTTATTAATCATGTTACTACATTTCACCAATTAAATATTATTATTATTATTTTTATAACATTTCTATCTCTTTTTGATAAAAATAACGTTGATATAAAACAAACGTAATCAACTGAAACGTGTGTTCTTTAATTCTTTAACGTGTGTTTCTCAAAAAATGTGTTCTTTAATTTTCAATGATGATATTAAATTAATTTTATATACTTCAAACTATTTAATGTTTTTTTTAAATTGTATAAATAATTTAGGTTTTTATTGTTATTAAAAAGTTGTATATGTTAATAACTTCAGTTATATTCTTTTTATCAGTTTTCTATAGTGTTGTCGACTTAAAATAAATAAAATCTAATAAAATAAAAATAACAATATTTTCTTCACTTATTCTTGAAGAACTTTAGGCTTAGAAAACTTAAATTCATCTTTTTTAATAATATTTAGGACAAACATCTTATCTAAGCTCAAAATCAACATGCTCGAAATCCTACTTCGAAATCATTTATCAGTAAAAGTAAAAGATTTGCAATTGTACACATCAATGTTTAATATTTCATTAGACCCATTTTTGCATTTTAATAGAGTGCACGATATTTCTATGTAATAACATTTCTTTGTAAATGTCATAACTATTGTTGCTATATTAAAAAATTGAATGACAAAATTCAATAAGAATTTATGACAGAAATTATATACGACAATTTAACTTCAATTGACGATTTAACTTCATTTGAAAAAGTGTGGATATATTTATTCTTTAAATGTATGTAATCTTTTATTATTTATTTATCATTATTTTTCAAATGTCACCAACATTATAATTTATAAATTGATCTTTCTCTCTCTCTCCCTCTTTTTTTCCATGCTGATTTGCTTTCGAATAAATGAATAATTCGAAATCAAACAATCTAACAATATATTCTTTTTAAACTGAGGCTAAAGTGTTCTTAATTCTAAAGTAAAGCTTCTTTTTTTCCATATAAAAGGTTAAAAAACAAAAATGTAAGACAAAAAAAAGTGTTTTTAAGCTCATTGAATTTCTGCCAATATTAAATGAAATGAAAATGAAGTTTTCTTCATTTGTCAACGATGAGGTTACAATTAATCTTATGCATCTTCTTCCTGATATTTAAAAACGAACCTTTTTTTTTTTATCTTAGCCCAAAGTTAGGAGTGCTCCAAAATGGCTATCTTGGTATTTTTAGTTTCGTTCTTTTCCAACCCCAAAAGTTGTAGCCCTAATGCTGACAAAATACTACGTGGAGGTGAAAAGAAAAAAGTAAAGAAAGAAAAAATCGGTATCGTACTACCAGCGATTACTTTTAAATCCAACCGTCTGCAATCTTCTAAATGGAAAGTGTTGACTGATATATATATTTTCTCTTCTTCCACCCACCCCCACCCCGTAATTGTTCCCACAATGTCCTTCTTTCTTTTGAGATTTTTATTACTGCCGCGCGCCATTTTTTCCTTTAGTCTACTTACTTTCCAGTGCGACTTCAAAGCATACCTGATTCTTCTTTTTTTTTCTTCTTTCGTTCGAATTTAACCAAACGGAATTTTCTTTTTCTCTGTTCCATTCTTTCCTTTTTTCTTCTTCTTTGTTTCCCTTTCCTACAAGTTTACTTATGTTGATGAATGGAAACGTGATGGGGTATTCGGTTAAAACAGGTTTTATCTTGTCTGCTGAACCAATATCTATCGATTGTATTGAAAAGAAAAGAAGGACTACTGGGATATTAAAAAAGCTAATACTGGAAAAAAAAAACAACGAAGAAATTCTTGATGTTGTTTTTCAGAATTAAATGTTTGTTTCATCTATTATGCTTTCTAAATTATTGATTTCCTCATTTGATAAAATATCGATTATAAAATAGACTGAAAAAATAATTTTCTTATCTTTTTTGTTGTAAATTTTTCCTACTTACTTGTTTTTTTTTAAAAGCATAGTTTTTTTTTTTTGTAATATAAATCAAAGAATTAATAACATATTTATGATAATTCATAGTATTTTTACAGTTTGAGATTAAACTGAAATGTAATTTAATAATTTTATTCCAACTTTTTTTTAGTTTTAAATTGTAAACATTTTCAGAAATTTATTTAAAAAAGATAGTTGAATGTGGACTAAATGTATGTTTTCTAATACAGCTATTTCTTTATAAGAATTAAATTCATCATACTATTTTTTTCTCCTCTCTGTCTCTCGCTCTCCATCTTTTTTTTTTTTTTAAGGAACATAATTGCATATTAATTTCCTTTCTTTTTCTTGTACATTTTTTTTTCCATCACGCTCAGGTGTTTTTTTGATTTTTGCATATTATTGTTTAAATCATAAAATAGTCATTATATATACAGTGTGATTATAATTAAAGTCTCACTTTCAAAATACTGTAAGAAAAAAAAGAAACACTTATCACAATGAGTTCAAATTTGAACTGAAGATATTTGAAGAAGGGGGAAACGGTACGGCACCAAAAAAAGTGCCAAAGTGTATTAATAGATGGCGCTGTAAGCCGCATGAAGAAAGTGAATTCGTCCGCCAGTGATATTTTGAATCGAAATGGAAATATTGGTATTTGGTATTGGTACGAGTTGCATATTAAACCAACTGTAGTGTTCAATGGGCTTGATTGTTTCGGTTTTCTGACGGAAAAATGACCTCCTAGTCATTTAACAGTTGTGACAATGTTATTGGAAAGCCCATCCACCACGGCAAGATCATTAGATGGGAAAAATATGTGGCACTCTTTTGAAACTTTTTTTGATGCCATACCGTTCCCCCTTCTTCAGTATCTTCAGTTCAAATTTTAACTCATTGTGACAAGTGGTTATTTTTATACAACATTTTGAAAATGGGACATTAATTATAATCACCTTGTACTTTTAAAAGTTTTTAAGAGGACAATTTGGCAAAAATTAAATTCAGATTATTATTATATTTTTTTAATATTTATGGAATTGTTGTAAAGATTTATATTAATGGTGTAATACGTTTATTTCGATACTTACAAATACATTACTACTGTTTAGAAGTATATAATTGAATTGAACCAGGAATTTAAGGTAGTTAGGATTCTATATCAGAAATTGTCATGTTCTCTGTATTATATGCAGCTAAAATACAGTTATTATTTCCTTTCACAACTGAAATAAATATCGAATAATTATTACTATTTTAAATGAATTGCTAGAAACAAATTATTAAAACTATGCAAACAGTAATAATTAAAACTAAATTATTTTCTCCTTTCGAAATGCTTAGATATTTTTGCTGGAATGTTCATTTATTATTATTTTTTGTTAATTTCTGTAATTAAGAATGTATTGGAACAGATTTTTATTACAATTAATGAAAAAAATATTTTGCTATGATATTTAAATTTCGAATTTTAATTAATAGTGTGATTCTAATACATAATTAAATTACTATTATACTTACTCCATATTCTAAATGCGAATAATATATTCATTTATTAATTCAAAACTTATAAATGTAGTTATAAGAAATTGTTGTTATCATTTTTGTATCACAATATTTATTAATACGCTTTATGTACTTTTTTATTTGACATTTTACGCGCATTGAAAAAATTTATAACAGTAAATTTTCAATTCGCATCTAAATATTTCATTTACATTGTAATTATTTTCATTTTTTATAAATTATATGGTATTCACTGTATATTTCATAATTAATGTTATGAAATTATTAATGTTATGATAATATTCATTATTATTAAAAACTTCAAGGCATATACATAAAAATCACTAAAAAAACTAATATTGTTAGAGAAATATTGTTTATCCGTATAAAATCATGTAATTAAGTTAGGTCAGAACAATTTACAACATGTCTGAGATAGAAATTGAAACAGCCCCATTACTTATTATGTATTTTATTTAGTTAATATTTTGTAAGCATTACCATGCATTATGCATGAGCAACATTGTATTTAATAACTTAATTAGCATCTGCGCAACCGGCAATCTTTTTGCGTCTGCTGAAGAATTTTTATGCAGGTGCAACTGAACTTTAAAACTTTTGTATAATTAAGATCATTACACGTAAAAATGCACCACTGTTCTTGATCTCTTTTGTGAAATAATTTAATCAGACTTTATTTTCGTTATAACATTTTTCAGTTTTGGTTTTGTTACAATTTAATAAAAGCAATCTTTTTTTTTCTCATTTCTTGCAGAGAGTGGTGTTTACTTTTTGTGAACTTTAGTAAAGTACTGCTGTTATTTCATGAAGGATTCACTCTGTTGTTAAATCCACCAGCAGGCCACAGTGGTAAGTACATTTTGAAATGCATCTTAGTGGATTTTAATTTTTTTAAAAAGGGTGCTATTTTGATGATATTAAATTTATCAATATCTTGGCATGCTTATTAACAAGAAGAAGAACATAAGATTTATGATCTCAGTATAATTTGAATCATGTTTGCAATTATTATTTGTACTTTTCAGTGAATCATAAAAACATTTGTTCATACTACTTCTCTTGTGTATATATATTTTATCTGAGAGCACAGAATACAGTAAAATTTAAAAAAATTCTTAATTCAATAATTCTTACTTGAAATAAAATAAATTTAAAAAACTTCAAATGCAAGTGTATGATGTTGTTCGATTCTTAATAAGAGAATTTAAAACAAGTTGAAATGGTTCAGCTATCTCCTGCTACTTTTTTTTAAAATATCACTTATTTACTAATTAAAAAAACTTTTAGTTCTAATATTGTATTGTGCTTTTTTTCTATTATGGTACTAGATGCTGTGTAGATGTTTGAATATCTTTCAACATCTAGTCAGCATCTAGATTTTAATCTACCTAGTTTGAGTTGCCCGGATATTTATTTCATTGTACTTTAATGAATATATCCGAAGTAACAATATGTTCTATGTAACGAAGAATTTTTTTTTTTTTTTTTTTTAGTTTTGTAAAATTTCATTAGGAAATAATATCTGTGAAAAGTGCAAAGAAAATCAGAAGAAATCTGGTCTCGAATTCAAAATACTGATAACTATTACTAATTATAACTTTCATACTGTAAAAAATATTGTAAATAGTTATTTATTAAAACAACATTTTAAGAAAGTAAAATATAAATAAGTTTATATAACAGAACAAATGAAAGAAACAATAAAATATGAAAAGAGCACAATCACATAAACTTTAAAAAACAGAATATCCTGAAAAAGAATAAACTTAAATATAAACACTTAAGTTTAATTCCTTTTATAAAAATTAATTAAAATTAAAATTCTAAATCTTACTTTTAGGAAGCCATACGCCAACAAGTAATTGGTTTTTGCTTATTTAAAAAAAAGAACGATTTCTTTTTCTTCGTAATTGTTTAAATAGGCACAAACTTAACGGATAACAACAACAAAATTAGAATGCTAAATGTTATAGTTTTTAAATTAAATTGAATACTGTACATGCAAACATTCATATATATTATTCGTAAAACGAAAACATAAAAATTAACATTGGACTTGTCCAGTTTAAATTAATTTTATATTACTTGATATAGACGAAATTCAAATTTATCTTTAAATTTCTTTATGTGGCCACACCATGAACATTTCGAAAATTCAGGGCCACTGCAACTGTAATACCATCATAATCACATCCTGAAATGTTATATCATCATATAAGTGCCAGTCAGGCATAGTTTATATTTATGTTCAAGTATGTTTTAAATTATTATCATGTTCAAAATATAAAATTTATTTTTAGTTCTGTTTATAGCCTTTTTAAATTCCTTTTTAACCCTATGACATTTTAAATTCGAACTGTAATACCATCAATAAATTCAAGCGCATAGAATCTTGCTGCACTGGATAGATCAGCCGCAACAGTTGACATCAGCATAGAAATTATGAATTAATTAACATCGGTTTGTAATTCATTATATTCAAAGCCAATCACCATCATCAAATAGTAAAGAATTATTTTGTTTTTCATTTTCCAATGATTTATTGAAATCCAGTCTTTCTTTTAATAGTAATATATATATATATTTTTTTTGAAATTACTTCTAAGTGCCCAATAAGTCATACCAATGATTAAATTCTTTACAATAAATAAATAAATAAATATAAATATAAAATTGAAACGTATAAAAAATATTTTTGAATTTTTGCAAAGAATTTTCTAGTTTATTAAAAAACATTTGTTTTTCTACATTTATAAAATGGCTATCTTCACTTCAATTACATGTTTTCTGAATCGATATTTTAATATGTTTTATTTAGTTGTACATGAAAAGTAAAATATAATTTACATCCTTAACTGAGATATCTGTGTTGATTAGGTAGATAATTCTTTAAATAGTAACTGATATTCTGATGTTTTAAAGTAAAGATTGGTATTAAAATATTTTTTGGAGAAATTTATATTTATCTTGAATTTGGGAAAATAAAATAACTGAAATTTTATATAAATAATTTGAATTAAGATAAATAAACTGAATATTTAAGTAAATTCTATTATTAAGTTATAAAGTATAATTGGATAGTATTCGATTGAAAGAGAGGAAGAATTAAAATTTGTTTTCCTTTAGCAATACGTAAC
>BPLR01014264.1:0-187296 GCA_021605095.1 Caerostris extrusa | reverse complement strand
TCGCTGACCAATATGAGGTAAATTCAAGTTATTAAACCTGGATGTGTTCCGCGGCGCCCAAATTTTAGACCCAAGAAGAGTGCTTGTGGTTTGCCGATCAGCCATTGTAACGCAATGGGTGCGACATTGAATCTACTACTTTCACCGTTTTAGATGATTGAAATGGAGAATGGTATAAATCAAACACCAGATATTTGAAAATAACAACAAACCATGATTAGATTCTTCAATGGGGCGATAGTCCGATGGTGGAATTGGAAGGCTTTCTGCTGGATTCCGAAACATGATAATTTTTTTTTTTACGGGGTAGGTTTGCCAGCCCAACGCTGTACTGTCATATTATGCCGGGATCTATTGTTTTAAAGCAGATTCGAACACTATAAACACATGGCACAGCCGAGACTCGAATCAGAAATTTGTGGTGGTGTACCGCCAGAGCCATTAAAATTAACGATTTTTATATCTTACTGGTAAGCTTTGAATAGCCGAGTGGGCTAGCGCTCTGGCGCTCGGTACCACAGGTTTTTCGGTTCGAGTCCCCGGCGGTGCCATGGATGTTAGTGATTCGAATCCACTTTAAACTGTAGGTCCCGGTCTAATAGAATCGTAGAGCGTGCGTGGGGCATTGTTACTTCGCGTCCGTGACTTATCTTCAAGGATTACACGCGCTCCCTCTGTCGCGATGTCGAACTCAAAACTTATGTCAACGAGTACTAGAGCATGAGTCACTCGGACCATCGTAAAAAACGTTTATAGTTCAAACAAATTGAACTACATTAAAACCCATAAAAAATCAACATTTTTTACAAATTTCTTTCTTAATTAATTTTGATGACATAATTTTTTGATAATTTGATTCATTTTTTTTTTTTTAAATTAAATTTTTATTTCGGTTTATTAATTTTTTTTATGAAATATGGCTTTTAAAAGAAGTTAATAAAATAGAATGATTGCAGAATATAAAAAATATAATGAAACAGAACTTTCATGTAAGAATAACTCCCAAACCTTGACTTCAATTGAGAGATAATAAAAAGAATCTAAAACTGCAACTATAGTTAAACATTGTAGCAATTAGTTATTGTATAAACAAACGCATAACATAAACATTGAGTCAATCTTGAATCATTAATCAACAATTTAATCATTGGCATATAAACATTAACTCATTGCATTGTATTTCCTTATTACAGCTAATGTAACAGCTTTCCAACACACTTCATTTGTATTGCAATCGTTAAAAGTAAATACATTGTAAAATGAATTTCCATGAAATACTTAACGTGTTGCTTAAATGTTTTTATAGTCGTAAATCGAGTTACATGCCACATTAGGAAACCCCTTGTATGAAAGAGACATAAAAAATAAATATCGTCTGAAGAACAGATTCAATTTACTTTGGACACAAGCGGCAGACGATAGTTTTAATTATTCGAATGTTCTGCGCGTGCGCTAATCCGAGTTCATTGCCAAAAACCTACTGCCAGAAAAGAGATTACATTTCTGTTATAATGCGCACTAGAGCTCATAAATAATATCAGTTAGTTTTGTAGGAAAAAAAATTCCTGTATTCTACAAAAAAATTGTAATTTGTAGTTGCAGTATCTGTTATTGGGCTTTAATGTTGCCAAAGAGAGAACTTGGTTTGAAATATAAGTTAAATGGGTGTTTTATATTTTAATGTTTTTATGCGCAACTCATGGCTCAGTGGCAACGGGCGCCGCTGGTGAACATACAGTTGAGGTTCAATCCCTAGCGGTTTTGTTGTTGACACTGTTGAGGAGAAAAAATAAACACAAAACGAGGAGACTCGATGGCTTTTGGGATGTTTAGCACCTTTCCTCGTGAGTCAGACTACCTGGTTTTTGAGTTTTCTGGGTTTTCTCGGACCTGATATATATATGAGTATATCATTTAGATATTATCCTTTATTACTTTATTATATATATAATCATTAGCAACAGCCCATGGTGAGCCAAGGCCCTCTTGCCTACTGAAAGATTTCAAATCATGAGATGTCTTCCTTTTACGGGGTAGGGTTGTTAGCCCTACGCCGAACTCTCTACAGTCATGTTAGACCGGAACCTACAGTTTAATGTAAATTATGAACTGCTGCAAACAACCATTCGCGATTCGAAACCAAAATATGTGGTAGTGAGCGCCAGAGCTCTAGTCACACACACAAATAAATAAATAATTATATATATAAAATATGGATATTTGGATGTATGGATGCCATGGATATTTGTATTGGTTCGAAATCCACTTTAAACCGTAGGTGCCGGTCTAAAGTTACTGTAGGGTGTAGGGCTGACAACCCTACCCCATAATAAGAAAAAAATATCCCCTGTTCCGGTATCTGCTAGTAGGTGGACGGCCATGGTCCAACATGGACTGTAATGCCAGGGAGTTAGTTAGTTATAGATATATGTAATAAACGGTTTCTTTAAATCGATCAGTTTGAAACTAACGAACAAGTATTTTATAATTTACAATATTATATCCTCTTAAACTATTTATTTTTAACAAATTGTCAGTAAATCTGCATGTTAATTATGTCTTTTAAACATTTAATGTAAATAAAAAGGACTTATAAAAACTTTAAAAAAGACTGATATAGTAAAATTAAAATTATTTTCACGATTCATTTTATGTATTATTCAATAATTTAACTTTCAAAACCAAGAGTTTTTATGTTTATTAAAAATTACGTTATCAGTTATAAAAATCTTGTAATCCGGAAATGAAAATTATCAATTTCAATTTATTCATTTGTTATCACATTATTATATCATTGTATAACTGTTAAAGAAATTAATAAAGAAAAATCAAAGACTCAATAGCTATAAAAAGTTAAGTTTTTTAGAACTATCCAACTATCCACTTCCAACTGAATGAGAATATCGAAAACTTGTGAAAATAGGTTAAAATTATTATGAAAATTTTTCAAAATGTTATATAATCTTATATATGCTATATAAAATATTACATATTTTGAAGCTTTATGATCTGACTGCCGGTGAAAAGCGGATTGGGTTTTTGAAGGAGAGTAAATGATTCATTATTGGGTAAGTGATGGCAACCCAAAGACTTCTGTGTTTAATGCCAGGAATGGACACGATATATCTGTTCTTCAAAATATTCTTCGATTGGGTTCAAAGTTGAAGGGATTAGAATGTGAAATCTACAGATGTCATCCTTTCATGTGTTCGATAAAAATGGGCATAATGCATGTGCAGAACAGCGGCCCTTTTTCCTTCCAATGGTGCACCTTGGTTAACGCTGAATCTACTATATCTATGTCTTTCTAGTGACAAATAATTTAGATCAAAGTGCCTGGCGTTTGATAACAATAGTATAAAGTATTATTAACACAATGCACCATGTTTAAAAATACTATTTATTGAGACAAAATTGTGCATTTCAGTAACAACTTTGGGACCTGATGGCCGAGAGTGGCTCGCGCTCATGTGCTCAGTACTACAGATTTCGGGTTCGAGTCCCGGCGGTGCCATGGATGTTTATAGTGGTTCGGAACCCACTTTAAGCCATAAGTCCTGGTCTCATATAACCGTAGAGCGTCACGGAGACTCAGACTTCTCTCACCCACATCATTCCCAAACTGTAAAGGGACAACTCAGCTCTAGGCACAGTCAGTGATGGGGTGTAGTCGTAGAAGTGATATTGATAATTTTGTATGACAGCTTTTTTAATTTTTTGGAAATTAATTAAGGTAGCTACTTAAAATTTCTGTCAGCAAATTTATCGGTTAATACATTCTCATTGAAAATAACATGGTCGCCACTAGAATTCACTATATAATAACTGTGTGAATTCCCATATCTTATCTGTTATTTGTATATGAAACTTGGAATATGCCAGCATACGTGATGAAAGACATAGCATGAAGTATGACAAAGCACGTACTGTTGTTGGAATTATCATTGTGATAAAATTGACTTTTAGTAGATCTATTTTATTTGCAAAATGATTATCAACATCAGAAAAAGAATTTCTTTTCCGACTACAATTAAAATATTTTTCAGTGGCCAAAATTGAAAGAGTCATCTAAGAAAAAGTAAATAAAACACACAGTGTTGTTAGAATTATCATCGTAGTAAACATTTATTTTAAATAGCACGCTTTTTTTTAATTTACAAAGACATTATCATTATCAAGTAGCATGTATTTTCCCACGCTATTTGAATAGGAAATATTTTCAATCACAGATATGGAGAGAGAGTTCAGTAATCCAAAACTGATAGAGTTATTGAGTAAATTACACAGTTAATTTTTTACTCTCATGTTAGAACTAGCATTGTAGTAACATTAGTTTAAAATCAATAGCACGTTTTTTTATTTTTACAAAGACAATATCATTATCACGTAGAAAATGTATTTTCCCACGCTAACAGAAATGTGTTTATCATGTCTTATTATCATGTGTGAACATGGTGTTGTCCTGGTTAAGGGGTCCGTGACGTTATCCGAAAAATGAGGGCCAAGCAAATAAAACTCCATTATAAATTTTGGCGGAAAATGGTACTTTGGGCCCCTTTGACTCTTGAAATGATTCCTGAATAACGTTAATCTTAAGGAATTTTCTGAGAATGTGGCTTTTGATTGAAGTGTTTTGTAGTATGGATTTCAAAACACTTTTCACGTTTTGGGTTGGAATTTTAAACATTTGTATTTCCAATGGCTATAAGTACTCGTAGTGCATTGATTAATTCCTTCTTTTGAAGTTTCTTATTTATCACTTTTATCATTTTCCGGTGCCTATTGAGCTGTATAGTGCTTCTTATTGTGTTTGGAATACTTCTTTCTTCATTTATGCCTAGAATTTTCAAATTTTGATGTATTCTTTTGGGTATTGTATGTGATAACGTTTCTTGTAGAGTTTGGAATACTTCATTCTTCATTTACGACTACATTTATCTTGCTTTTGAATATTCTTTTAGAGATTCTTGAACAATTCATTCTTAATGAAGTTCTTGATCTATTCAACATTGCTATATTCATGTGGCTATTGAATTTGACCATTCTTTGTAGTATTCCAGTCAATGGCTTCATATATCTTGTGTATTAACAAATAACAATATAAATAATGCGTTTCTTTCAATGCGTATATCAAACTTACATGTGAATATGATCTTTTCACTAAAATCGCTTTTTGAAGTTGCTAGTAATACGAATGAAAAAAAAAAACTTCGAGTGCAAAGGGTTAAACATTGGCATATTCCTGAGGTTTATTCATCCGTTCTCGAATGTTCACACATGATAAGTTGAAATTTGCAGAGCAGATTTCAGCATTTTTTTATTTTAATCACAACGAATGACTTTCTAAATTTTTTTTTTTTTTTTTTCATTTCTTGTAACTCAGTGGTGGTATGTATTGTCTAACTTGCAACAGGATGAAGATTTAGTTCCCACCAAATCTGCGCCCTGAAATTTTATTATGCACTTAAAATAAAGTGAATCGAATTAAATAAATCGACATTTTTATTGCTAATGCAGAACATTTTGGTTCCCTCCTGCTGCCATTGTAATAAATTCAGTATTATCCAGTGTAAAACATAGGGGAGTATATATAAACTTCATATAAATATATCATACATATAACATATCTTCATATAAACATATCATACATATAACTTTCATAAACATAACATACATATAACTTCATATAACATATCATACATATAACTTCATATAACATATCATACATATAACTTCATATAACATATCATACATATAACTTCATATAAATACAAATATATCATACATATAACTTCATATATATCTACTCATATAACATATAACATACATATAACTCATCATCATCTGACTGCTGTGTAATAATTGTTTTTTATTGAATAATCAGAACATTTATCATGCATCAGAATATCATCATGCATTCTTATTGTATTGTGCGACGCTTCACCATTTCCATCAACTAACAACTGAGACAGAACGTCAGCCACCAGATGCTTGAATGGCTTCTATTCAGGCTTTCCGATTGGCTGACGTTCTGTGATGTGAGATTTTTAAAAAAACCGGTGGATACCATATTAACAGTAGCAAGCCATTGGTAGGAAAACCAAATCTTCCCTGCACCCCAGTTGCAGACAATACATCCTACTACTGAGTTGCCACAAGACGAGAAAAAAAAATTGGAAGTCATTATTTGTGATTGAAACAATAAAAGCATGTTATAGAAATGAATTTAATGATAATGATAGTGTTAATAGTATTCAATCAATACTAAAAGTTTTGTAGAACTTTCAATTTATATTTCTTTCGTAACTGTTTCAATTTTGGCTAATTTACTTTTTCCATATTTCAAAGAAAGTATTTCTTGTGTTAGTGGGAAACGACATTTAATGTGATAATGACAATGTCTTTGTGTAAAAAAAGCGCCCCTATTGAAATCGAATGTTACCACAAGGCTAGTGCAAACAATTGACTGTGTAGTTTCCTCGATAACTGTATCAGTTTAGGTTACTGAACTCTCTCCATATCTGTAAGAAAATATTTCCCTATTCAAATAGGAAAATACACTCTACGTGATAATGATAATCGTTTTGTAAATAAAAACGTGCTACTGAAAACTAAAATGTTACTGGGATGATAATTTGTACAATACTGTGTTTTATTTACTTTTATTAAATAACTCTTTTAATTTTGAATGTAATTATAAGAGATATCTAAGAAAAGTAAAACTTAGATGCAATTTGTTAATGTTATCAATGAGTTCTTATTGACCCCCCTCCCCACCACCAAAGGTCGATATCGTTCATTTTGATAACCACTGTTAGAATTCTTTCCTTAAAATTGTCATTTTAAAAAATCACAGTTGTATTTCTGCTTAAATAAAAAAAAAAAAAAAATTTTGTTCTAATGCTGCTGGCAAACACTTAGACAGCTATTTTGATGCCTTAAGGCAAGCGTGCCCCTGCACTGACGTTAGTCACTTAGCACTACCCAGGAGGTGCATGTAGCTTGAAGTTAAGCTACGGTCGCGGAGTAACAATACACCCGCAACGCTATACAGTCATATGAGAAGTGAAATGGATTCCGAACCACTACAAACATCCATGGCACCATTGGGACTCGAACTCTGTGATACTGAGCTCCAGCCACTCGGCCATCAGGCCTCGTTGAACTAAGCTTTGTATTAAAAGAATCTCAACTAATTTTGTGAAATTTTGATATAAATTGTGGCTGAATTCGAACCCGAAACCTGTGGTACAGAGCGACCTGTGGTACCGAGAGCGCTAGCCACTCGGCAAATCAGGCCCCCTTTTAATAAAATATATAAATACTTAAATTAGTGATAAGTATACATTAAAAGGATTTGAAACAATTTCTGAATACGTAATCAACCATCAATTTTGCTTTATTTCATTCAATTGTTTGTTTATTATAATAATAAATGCTATATTGTGAAAGAAAAACATTGTTAACACTTTTCAGATATTTAGTTTTGTTTCGTGTGCATTGTTTTTACTACCAAATGGGTCATTTCAGCGGAGATGTTTACTTAGAAAATGTAATATGGGTTCTATGGTAATTCTTTTGTTACTTACTAGTTCGTGCCATTTTGCTTGTTTTTCGTTGAGTAAGGTGAAGGTTTTGGAAATGATTAAATAACCTAATTTCTTCCCGAATCAAAAATAACAAAAGAATTCTTCGAAATCTGATACATGTATGTCATTTTTTTTATCAGTAAAAATATTAAAATGGATAATAAATTGCGTTTAAAAGCAATAATTTGAAAAATTAGAAAACGCATTTTGAATTGGTATACGTTTAAAAGCAATAATTTGAAAATTAGAAGGCGCATTTATTGTATTTAAAAGCAATAATTTGAAAATTAGAAGGCGCATTTATTGTTTTTTAAGAGCAAAGCAATAATTTGAAAATTAGAAGGCGCATTTATTGTATTTAAAAGCAATAATTTGAAAATTAGAAAACGCATTTTGAAAATTGGTATATTGTGTTTAAAGGCAATAATTTGAAAATTAGAAGGCGCATTTATTGTATTTAAAAGCAATAATTTGAAAATTAGAAGGCGCATTTATTGTATTTAAAAGCAACAATTTGAAAATTAGAAGGCGCATTTATTGTATTTAAAAGCACTAATTTGAAAATTAGAAAACGCATTTAATTGGATATTTGAAAATTTTAAAAGCAATAATTTGAAAATTAGAAGGCGCATTTATTGTATTTAAAAGCAATAATTTGAAAATTAGAAGTCGCATTTATTGTATTTAAAATAGCAATAATTTAAAAATTAAAAGCGTATTTAAAATTGGTATATTGTATTTAAAAGCAATAATTTGAGAATTAGAAAGGGTATTTGTTATATTGCATTAAAAAAGCAATAATTTGAAACTTAGGAAGTATTTAATTATATTGCGTTTAAAAGCAATAATTTGCAAATTAGAAAGGGTATTTAATTGTTATATTGCATTTGAAAGTAATCATTTGAGAATTAGAGAGCGCATTAAATTGTTATAATGCGTTTAAAAGCACTAATTTGTAAATTAGAAAGCGTATTTAGTTGGTATTTTAGAAGAATAATTTTAATTTTGAGAAAATTATTTATATTATTAGAAAATAAATATTATTTACTACTATATGTAAATCATTTATGAAATTATTACTAAAATTATTTACGAATGGTTCTTAAACTAAGTTAGATTTCTTCCTTGTGGGTCTGTTAAAAAAATGTTTCGATATCTCGCGCATCTTTTAAAATTTAAAAATTAAATTTATTTATTCAAACATAAAGGATACTGTGAATGTAGGTTTTTATTCACAAATGGCAAATGCTAGTTATTTTAAATTCATATTTCGATAGAGTTGATGCTTCTATTTTACCTTTAATAGTTCCTGTAACTCTCAAGCTATGCGTCGCGTCTGTTTGAGGTTTATATTTAATCGCCTTTACGGCTTGGTAGCCAAGTGTCTAGCGATGTGGTCTTTTGTGTCACAGGCTTTAGGTTCGAATCCTGGCAGTGGCATGAATATTTTTTAGTGATTCAGAATCCACCTTAAACTTATATGTCCCAATCTGTTTAGCCCTCGTGTGTACAAAATTACTGCAGAGCGACAAACCAAGTCTTACACTGATAGTAAATGGCTCAAAATTTCAAAACAGTTAGTTACACAGGAGATAATCCATGAGATTAATTTGTCTTTATCCTGGCACTAGTAATCAGTGATATTTGCTGATGTCCAATTCTATAATTCTTAATAATGAGATATGGTGAACGCACTGCATAATCTTATAAGGTTGAATGAACATTAACAGATTAACTATATGAATAACTAGCAGATAACTAAAGAATACTAGTTCCCTGTAACTCTCAAGCTATGTGTCGAGTCTGTTTGAGGTTTCTATATATTTAATTATTTATTTGATAGTACGTAGCGTGGAAAAAAAAACCCTTTACACTCATAATTGCAAATGAAATCAGAACTCGATTAGCCATTTTTTGCAGCATCGGATAAAGCTGTTAGATCTCTAGCAAATAATAATTTAAATTTACAGGGTGATTCAACAATCATAGGACAAACTTTTAGGGGTGGTACAGCTTACTAAACATACATTTTTGTACAGGAATGCTGCAAGAAGTAACTCATAGAGAAACATTTCAAAACGAATTTCTCATAACAGCCAAGCGGAATGCTTCTAACTGATACTCGTCACGTGACGAGTATCAATTCCTTTGACTTTTAATTCCGATACGCCCTCTATTTCATTCTTACTCCTCTGTGTTTTCATTTACGAGACTCCAGTGGACTCAATCGTGGACCTCTTGGATCGACTATCCATTGGGGTTGCCAGCGTGCGTGAAATGCATGGAACTGTTCGACAATCATTCCTTCAACATTACCAAGCAAGTAGTACTGGGGATGGTTTTGCAATTTTGAGCATTTATTGTAAGCATTAAATAATAAAAAAAAAAAACATTTTGCAATGATAAATAATGTTTTCCTTTTCGCAGAGTTTTCCTTTACTTAGATTTATTTTAGATTAGATAATTGCTCATTTTATCACATAAATATTTATTTTTCTTAAGCGTACCGAGGTCATATGCTGGTTTGTAATTTAAAAGTTTAAATGGGTCCCTAGTAAAGTAATTTTCTAACTTGTCCATTGTACACTCTGTTGCTTATGCTTGTACTGTGTATAATCTAATGTTAAACGAATCTAAAGATTATTTCCACTGTATACCAAAAATAGAAGGCTAGCTAATAAGATGCGTGAATGGACAGGTAAACAGGCTTCCCATTGACAGCCATTCTATGACGTGATTTTTTTTTTTTTTTTTTTTTAGTATCCGGTATAAACATGTTTTGTACATTTCATTTTGGAAAAAGGTTTTTTCCTCTCAGATAAGTAGTTACGAAAGGGTAAAAAACAACACGAGAAAAAGTATGCAACTAATCAAACTTCTAGGCAAGCGATCACGCAGCAGAACTTTTTCCGAACATGCTCCAATTCTACTACTCGCTACAAAATGGCGCTGTATATTTCGACTAACCAACTTCGTTATATCAGTTATTGTATTGTTTAACTGGTAGTTATATAAAAGCATATGATTATTATTTTGTATGATTTATTTATTAAACTATATATTCGACAACATAATCAAAATAAACTGTGGCAGCCGGGATTGACGATGCTCGCGGGCCGTAGTTTGGAGACCTCTGTTCTAAGCAATAAGGAAACTTATCACTTTTTTTCAGATTCGATTAAAAACCACTGTAGATGGTTTGGTTTGTCGCTTTTTGTGCAAAACAGCAATTTTGTTTTGGTTTTTGCACACTTTTTAAACTTATTCCTTATTACTAAACCACTCTAGATGGTTTGGTTTTTTTATCGTTCTACGGTCATTTTGTGCACACTTTAATTTTATTCCTTATTACTAAACACCACTGAATGGTTTGGTTTGTTGCTCTACTGGTCATTTTGTGCACAATTTAATATTATTACTGAACCATTCTGATGGCTTAGTTTGTCTCTCTACGGTCATTTTGTGCACACTTTAAGTTAATTAGACCGAAACCTACAATTTAACGTGAATTTCGAACCACACAACAAACATCCATGCCACCTTCCAGGATTCAAACCTGAAACATGTAGTGAACCACTCAGGTAAAGAAAGTGTCATCTGCAGATAAAAAAATTCCGGAATTTTTAACTAAAGGAAAAAAATAGTTACAAACCAAAATACTCCTTACGCATGTGTTAATTAATTAAATATGTAACAAATTTTCACTTCATTTTCCTCAACCTATTTATCCACAAAAATAATAGTTTGCATCAATTATTTATTTATTATTTATTTATCAGCTCTTCTGACTCAACTGCAGCAGCCCAGTTTGGGAAGTTACGCAAATCGCAGTTTCATCATTAGATATCCACGTGAAAATTTGCACAGGCTTAAAAAAGCAAAATCACCCGCGGGTTGTTTGAATAATAATGATTTCTCTCACATTTGCATAAGAGACATAACGGATTCCAACCACACGGAATATGGGTCATGGCATTTGCAATGTTAATCAAAAAAGGGGACTTTTCTTCATTTTGTTGATCAAAATAGGTCACCTAGTCACTCGCTTTCAAGTCTTCAGTGGTAACATGAGCGATTATGTGACTTTTGATGGAATTTTTTTTTTTTTTTTTGCAAGTTTTATATTAGTCATAAACTCGTTAAAACAATTTCAATGTTAAATATTTATTTTTGGTATATTCTCAATAATGTGCTGATATTGAAACGAATAATAAAATGACGTCCTTTTCCATCACGATATTTTGTCTTTTGTACTACGTGTTTTATTTTATTTATTGCAATAAGAAACCCTTATTCAAAATATGATTGTGTATTAGCAAGTTATTAATCTGAGTTATACATATTTATTTATTTAAAAGCCGAATTTTCAAAAACAAGCACATGAACCCGTGTGTTCTTATGGAAAAAGGGAAGGGTGGGGAAGGCAGCTTCTGTTGTGATGGCACACAAGTAGGTAGAAGTCTGATTTAGCTCCGTATCGCCGAAGGAGGGCAGTGCCTTTTACGGGAGGATTTTTAGGTTGAACTATTCCGCGAACTACGATTTGCCTATCGTATGGGGAGAACATACGGTAAACTCCCACCGGGTAGTCAGACTAACGAGGCAAGATGTTGAACATCACAAACGTCATCAAGACTCCTCGTTTTTTGAAACAGTGCTACTAAACAAAGCCGCCAGCGGATTGAACTTCAGCCCTAACACTCACTAGCGACACACGTTGCCACTAAGCCACAAGTCGGGGACGGTTAAGTACTGTGTATGGAAAGGGTGCGGGGCAATTTCTGTTGTGATGGAGCACCCGTAGGTAGTAGTTCTGATCTTGGCTCCGTGACGCGGACTTTTTTTATAGTCCTACGCCCAACAGTCATATTAGACCGAGACCTCACGACTCAAAGTGAATTCCGAACCACTACAACCATCCATGCCACTGTCGGGAATCGAATCCGAAACCTATGGCACCAGCGCCAGAGCGCTAGTCATTTGGTCATTAGGATCATTTATTTACAATTTAAAGAGAATAAATTGAATAATTGTCAATTATATGAAATATTTCGTGTGGTAGGGATTTACTTTACATTTGTAGTATTGTTAATACAATGGAGTAGATTGCAAAAGCGGATACACTAATGAAGAGATATGCTTGAAATCAACGTTAACTTTTTCAAAGTATTAAAGGTTTTTTAATATATTAGGTATTTCATGAGGTATAATAAGGTATACCAAGTACTTTATATGGTATACTTCACCGGTATATTTTACATTTTATGATATATGGGCCTTATATGGTATACTTTACCGATATATTAAGTACTTTATATGATTATGTATTTTGTATTAATTTTTATATATTTATATGAAGAAAAGATATTTTACAAAAATACCAAACATTTTAGCAAGTCATTCGCCATTAGAACGGCAAATATGAAGCAGATTCAGCATTATTTAGGGTGCCAGTTTTATTCATGAGTGGCCAGTTGCTTTGCGCTCAAATCTTTCCACCAATTTTGAAGGAACACATTGATGAATGGTATCTGAGATTTGCGCCTCCTTCTTAGTTAAATTGAAGGATATTTGAACCAGGTATTTATCTGCCTTTTGGCCGGTATAGAAACAGTAGTTTTGATTTAACTTGTCAGATCTTGCATCTTCTGTCACTAGTGAATATCGTCATTAAAACTCAACGCGCTGTCCCCCAGGATACTCCGACCTTTATCATTTGTGATTCACCTTAAATAATTCTTTGAATGAATAATTAAAATTATCCTTTAAGGAGTATACCTACTAATTATTTTATTAGAAATAAAGTTTGAAGTAATTATATTTATTAGTGCCAGAGACTCTGCATTTTGGCACTAATGAACACTCGGCACTTGACACTAAAACTCAAAGCACTATCCACCAGGACGCTCTAATCTTTATCATTCGCTGTAGACCTTAAATAATTCATTGAATGATTAATTACAAGAATTATCATTTAAGGAGAATACCGACTAATTTTTTAAATTATATTTATTAGTGTTTATATAGTGCTAGGGTTATTTATAAGTGTATATTAGTGCTAATAAACACTCGGTAATCGGCACTAAAACTCAATGCGGTATTTACCAGTCTCCGACCTTCATCATTCGTTGTTCATCTTAAATAATTTATTGAATGACTAAATAAGCGTATTATTATTTAAGAAGAATATCTACTAATTCTTTCAATTATATTTATTAGTGTTTATACAGTGCTAGTGCTATTTATTAGTGCTTATTAGTGCTAATAAATAAAATAGTGCCTAATAAACACTCGGCACTTGACACTAAAACTCAAACCGATAACCACCAGGATGCTTCACATTCACTGTACACCTTAAATAATTCGTTGGATGAATAATTAAACGAATTAACATTCGTTTTTCACTTTAAAAATTATCACGATGATATTTTTCCTCGATAAAAAATTACCAATAAAAATTGAAAATCGGGCATAATAAAAATTCTAAAAGAAAAAAAAATTTTAATCTATCATACTATTTCCATCTTTATATCGCTAAGCACTTGTATTGCTATTAATACACATTGAAATAAAGCACTTATGTTGTTTCAAAGCCTTGATTTTCTTAGTAATATAATTTATTAAAAAAAAAATTTTTTAAGAATTTAAACTGAAAAAAATATTACAGATTCAGAGAAAAATTAACATCTAATCAATGTTTTAATCGTAAAATTAATCGTTACAATTAGACGCATAACTCTATAGACGTACATTTAAGATTTGGGGCCTGAATGGCCGAGAGGCTAGCGCTCTGTCGCTCGGTACCACAGGTTTCGGGCGTTGCCATGGATGTTTGTAGGGGTTCGAATCCACTTTAAACCGTAGGTCCCGGTCTAACATGATCGTAGGGAGTTGCGGGGCAGTGTTACTCCGCGTCCTTGGTTTATCTTCAAGTTACACGCGCCCACTGGGCAATGCAAAGTGAGTAATGTCTGTGCAGTGCTTGCCTTAAGGCATCCAAGACAGCTAAGTGTTTGCCAGCTGCATTAGAAAAAAAAAAAAATCTTTTAATTTAGATCAAATCACTGTCATCAATCAGTATAAATCGATGCTTTTCTTATTTTCCTTTCCTTCCCATCAAGTAACGGAGAATTTCAATACTATGAACAGTTCTTTTTGAAAATTTCTGAAACTATTATGCAGTTGAATTATGTGAACACTGCTGCATTTAAATTGCCAATTATTACATTATTATTCTCAAGTTGAATAGTTTGAAAAGAAAAAATTTTCCGAACATGATTCGATTATTAATGCACTTTTTTAATTTCGATTTTTTATTTATTTTTTTTTTTCATTTTTTGATAAACATCATATTTTCTCCTGTCATAATTCTTTGGTTTTGCATTATATCAAAATTCTGCATAAAAAAAATTAATTCATAAAAAATAATTATGTGGCTGCACACGAAGATATATTTTCATTTAATAATAGTTTACTTCAAACTGAATCGTATCGTGGTTAACTTTTTATTTGTTCATCTGAATAATTAAGATTTATATTAGGTAATTAAAATATAAATGAGTAATTAATTAATATTTTACCGGAGGACAAAAGCTCCTGAAGGACAAAAGACATACTATTGTAAATTGTGCACGGGGTACACAATAATAAATTATGAAAAACGGTACATAATGAATATTAAATACTAAATATTAAATTCATTTAATATATTTTAGAGTTCAGTTTAATTTTTGCAAGAATCAAGGGCAAAAATAATTTATCAAGTGATTCTTTTTTAATATACATTCCTAAAAATTTTTGTTCATGAATATGTATTGATTTAAATTGTCCTATTCATTTTAATTTATCTAGCAATAGCTAACTAACTCCTTGTCACTACAGTTCATGTCGGACCATAACCTATCTGCCTATTGACAAATTCAGGAAGAGGATACGGATTTGTTGAGAGATTTGTCGGATTTGGAAGAGGATTTGTTGTACGGTCTCTACGGTTGTTGCACACTTTGCTCTACGGTCTTTTGCACACTTTGGAATACTAGACGGGGACCTACAGTTTAACATGGATTCCGAACACTCACAAACATCCATGTTCCGCCAGGATTCGAACCAGGTCTTTGAATCTGGCACATGGTTGTTTGCGAGTGGTTCGAATCCACTTAAACTGTAGGTCCTGGTCTAATTAGCCTAAAGTGTGAAAAAATGACCGTAGAGCGACAAACCAAACCAAGTAGATTGAAATTAGTCCAGAATAGGAGATGTTTCCTTTTTTTTTATATTGTAGTGTTGTCAGCCTTACACCCAACGCTCTACAGACATATTGAACCGGGATCTACGATTTGAAGTGGATTCTGATCCACTACAAACAATCATGGTACCGTTGGGATTCGAACTCGAAACCTGTGACACCGATCACCAGAGAGTTAATCACTCGGCCATCATGCTCTTATCTAGCAGTAACTACCGTTATTATTGCGACTTTAAAACGGAACGTGTTCTTGGTTATTTTATACAATAACAATGTTTTTTAAAGCAAGTATTTGTTTATGGCTAATATTTTTGATTGCAAACAGAGTTATTTATATTAGAGCAATAAATAAATAAATAACAACGTTTAAACGTTAGATTTGTAATAAAATATGAAATAAAAAGTTTTGTGTAAAGAATTAAAACGGAAACTATAATATAAAAAACTTATAAATGAAGTATTTTTTTTTTTTTTTTAATGTTAAAATGTTAATGTTTTTTAAAAACTGATAATTTCTATTGTTTAAAATTTTTTTTGAAAAATGCGATTGAAAATAATAAAATAAATTTTATAAATTAAAATGATGCAATTATAATTATTTAATTGACATCGACCGTTTTAACTTTTTTTTAATTAACCTGATTACCTTTTTTAAAATTTGAAATTTCTAAGTTGTAATTTCACTTTTAGAAATTTTTTTTTTTCAAAAAATTTAATTTTTTCAGATTAAAATCAAAATTCAGACAGACATTGACCTAAAAAAATATGTCGGCTAAAATTAAACAGAAAAATGAAAACGAAATTGATGATCCCAACTATTAAAAAAAGGAAAAAAAACTAGAGTAAAACCATCACGCCCATAACGTAAACAAATTCCAGTCTGAAACCGGTAGAATACCCACTAAAAACCAAGTAGAAGATAGTCATGAGAAATTTCAAGTTTTCCACCATCCAATCTTTCTTTTCTTTTCTTAAACTGTTTTTGCTTTCCTTCGTTTCACTAACAATCGCTGATGGTCAATGCAAACTGAAGTCTTTTTGGCGTCGCAATTTATTTCCAACTCCAAATAGCAAAAGATTCGAATTTTATATTTGTCGTCTTATGCAACCTCCCATCTAAAAGAGCGCAAACCCGTAATTTGACGTTAGGCGAGCGGTAATCCATCTTTCCACAGTTGCAAATGTCAAGATGCCTTTGAATAAAAAAGAAGCACAGACACAAAAGCCCACGAATAAATAAATAAATAAACGTAAAACAGAATCTTAACTGAGAAACGGTATTATCTGTTTTGGCTGTTTGCCTCGTAGCTGGCTTCTGGGAACTTCGGTCGGCATGGTTTAAGAAATCATCCAGACTCCTCAAGGCTACTTGCAGATTCTACACAAGGTCGTCAAGCGATGGTTGTCACTAAGAATAATCAAAATTTCTACGTAATCTTCCATCTTCTGTCGTCTGGACCATCGCAGAATGCTCGCACAAACTTATAAAATAGGTTTTCTTGTTGTTGTTTTTTCCACATTTCGGTGAGGTTTGTGTTTGCGGAAATAGTGTCAGTAGTGTCATGGTCGTATGGCAACAAGCAAAAATAATAAAATGTAGACTTCCATGGAAAAAACAGAAATTTACCCCAATTTTTAACCACAATTCGGTTTCTTCTTGCTAATTAGCGTGTAGTACTTTTCTAGATAAACAACACGTGTTTTTGCTTTGTTTTATGCAGTAGCTGCGTATCATGACATCTTGTCGTTGTTTTCCAAGAAAAACAAATCACGAACGAGTCGTTACAAGATCATTGTTGAGATTATGAAACTGTTTAATTTATACCATAAAACACGGGCACGTTAATTAGTAGCGTCAATTCATTATTTTTAATTGGCTTGTAGTAAATAATGAAATATGTAATGTAATCGTTTAGAACAAGTAATTAGTGATAAATATGCCATGAAAATTATCATTTTTTTTTTAGATTGTTTTGTAAAAATGCTGTTTCAAAAATATTTTTTAAATATTTTGTCAAGCTGGAACACACATTTTAATAAAATAGAGTAAATTTTATTGAGTTTCTTCTTTATTTTACAAACAAAAGCTTTGTTTCTTTTTTATTATTTTATAAATTAAATTAATGTTAATTGAGCTTAATTTATTCTTACAAAATGACGTCAGCAATTTGAATGTTAAAAAAATGTCTTGATTTTCTAATACAAATTAATTGTTTGTAATTACAAAGCGTTTGTTCATTTTATATTCTAATTTCTTTTAACTAACGTAAAATGTAGCAATATTTTTGTAGTTTTGAAATGTGTTAATAATTATTTAGTTTCTAATTAAAAAAAATAAATTGCATTAAACACCACAGTAAATTTGTTGATATTTCTTTAAGCTTTTTCATTAGGTGTTTTTAATTGCCATTAATAAAGTTCCATAAATTAAAAATAAAAAAATACTAATCACATTACACAAAAAATATAAAAGCGTTTTTGAAATCAGGAAAATAAATTTTCATTTATGCTTTTTCCCCTTTCAAAATTTATGTGATCAACTTTGTGAAAAATAATATCAAAGTCATTTAATAAAAGAACTATTTAATTTGTTTCATAAATAAATCTTTAAATAATTACCCACTTGTTTAAAGGAGGGCATTGGTTATACGTCTAGATAATATTTTAGGTCTGTATATGTTCTGATTAAGAGATTTGATGGCCGAGTGTCTATCTCTCTGGCCCTCGATACCACTGGCCTGGGCTCGGGCCCCGGTGGTGCCGTGGATTTTTGTGGTGATTCGTATTCCACTTTAAACCGCAGATACCGGTCTAATATGACTATTGGGCGTGGGGGGGATAAAAAGAAACCATCTCTTCCAGAAACCATATCTTGTCTATCTTTACTGAAATCTAACAGTAGGCAGACAGCCTTGGCCCACCAAGGGATGTAGCCACGCAGTTAGTTAGATATTTATATGCTCTGGTTAACATTTGTTGTGCCAAATTGATTGTTATATGCATTCAATTATGTTTAACAACTCATTTATGTATTATTTTATAATTATTACTTTGTTTTTCCTGTTTGAAAAATATACAATTTTTTTTTTTAAACTCTTTGTAATAAACTGCTTTTCATTCTACTAATCAGTGTAATATACAGATACAGATGAATACTTAATCGTAGTATTAATTATAACTGTAAGAAATATGCTAAAAATTAACGCTTTTGTACACTGAGGATTTACAAAAGTGTTGGTTTAAATATACATTTCACAATATTTTTAACAATTATCAATAACTTTTTGATCGACATGTTTAAATCAGCATTAAGCATTTTGAACAACATGTTTAAATCAGCATCAAACAATGTTTCGATAAACATCCGATTGATCAAATCTCTTTTTCATTTTACTTATCAATGTAATATACAGAATAATATGTTAAAAATTAACTCTTGTGTTGGTTTAAATATAGAGTTTTACAATATTTTTAACAATGCACAATGTTTGGTTAATATTTTGATCAACATGTTGAAATCAGTATTAAACAATGTTTTGATCAATGCCCAACTCATCTAATCTGATGATTTGCCCGTTATAATTACAATTTCAGAAACAGGCAGACTTGTTGACAATTGTGACAGCTTGTATGAACGCCTCGCATTGACTGTCAAACTGCTTGGTGGATCTTCCATGTAAATGCGAGGCAGTTATTGCTAAAATACTCACGGCACTTTCATTGCAGCATATCGGTATGGGACCAGAATGGCCGAGTGTTTGCCACTCTGGCGCTCGATGACACAGGTTTCGGGTTCGAGACGCGGCGGGGCCATCGATGTTTGTAGTGGTTTGGAATCCACGTTAAACTGTAGGTCCCTGTCTAAATAGTTCAAAGTGTGCAAAAAATGACAGCAGAGTGACAAACAAAACCATGCATGTCGGTTTGGTATTTGTACTGTAACATAAGAGAAAAAAATATTACCACCGATGAACAATAAAAAATAAATAAATAAATAAAAACTGTAATAATTTTTAATCTTTCTATACTCAAATCTTTGTTTATTTATTTATTTTTTTTTACCATTTTCTATTAAAGTAAAAATTGCATTCATGAAAAGCATACGGAAATGCATGTATAGCCATTTATTTTTTAAATAATAGCTATGGATAATTATGTTTTTGGCATGTTCAATTTAATGGATATTGAGTGTTGTAAACATTTATTAAAATAAACAATAAATGACAATGAGGATGATAATTTTAATAAATGTAAATCACAGAATAAGCTTTATTTTATAGGCATAAATTTTTGTATTTTATGCGTTTTTGCATTAATTCCTCATTTACAACAGCATGCTTATCAGTAGAATCATCCCAGTGCATTATATAAACGTTACATGAATGAATGTGGTATTTTAGGATGCCAAAAGTATGCTTACAATCATTGTAACGTTATAAGTGGGCATTAATATTCATATAAACAATTTCATCGTCATTCAAATCCTTTCATTTAAAAAAGACCTTGTGGAAATTAACAATAAAAAGTAAAATCAAACTGCCCATTTCTTTTTCAAGACACAGTAGTTGTGACTTCATATGCATTCATGCTGTCGGTAGTCGGCAATTAAGTTCTGTTATATCTTAACGGCACGTCAAAGTGCGATTGCAAAATAGTTAGGGATTATTCATTGCTTTCGCCTCCTTTGAGCTAATGGCGGTTCCGATAGAGTCCCGTGACAAAAATAATAAATCTTTTATGTCGGCGAGATTGTTTTCTGAAGATGGTTTGGTTGAAACGGTTTTTTGCATTGTTTTCCTTAAAGCGCCGCCAACTTGTTAAAAATAAGAACCCACTTCGCTGGCTTTTTTTATTTATGCACTTTTTTTTTAATTTTTTTTTACTTCATTCGGTGTTAGAAAGGATTCAGTTATTTTTGTTTATTTTAACTGTTTATTTCTTTTCTTTGATAGAAAAAGGATGAAAGACTAACTTGACATTTAAGTATTGATAAATTCTTTGTAAGTGATATTAAATTTTAAAAAAAAACTTGTTATCTTTTGATGTCGATTTAGTTAATTTTAAATGCTTTTTTTTTCCTTTAATTAGGCAAACTGTTTTTTCCACCATATAGTATTTAAAATAATTTAAGTTAGTATTGTAGGCTGATCAACTTGTTTTAATTTTTTTTCTTTTATTTACATAGAAAGAATGAAAGAATAATTTAACATGTAGTATTAACAGCCTTCTTTGTAAGTGGTATTCATTTTTAAAAAAAATATTTAGTATCGGTTGATGTCGATTTGAAATTAAATGGCTAATTATTTTTTGCGCTATATTGTTTTTAAAATAATTAATAATAAATAATAATTAAATAAATAATAATTTTAGTAAATATTGTAAACTGTTCAACTGCGTTCATTTTGATAGATGCTAATGCTAATGCTAATGCTAATTTAATGAATGAAATGCTAATTTAATGATGAAATGCTAATTTAACATTTAACATTGAAAACCTTCCTTGTAAGTGATATTATTTTTTAAACAATACTTGTTATCTTTAATGACGATTTAAAATTAAAGACAAAATTATTTTTGCCACCATATTGTTTTTAAAATAATTTCAATTATTATTGTTAGCTGATCAACATGTTTAGATTGTGTTTAGTTTGATAGAAAGGTTGGTAGGCTAACTTAATATTTAATAATGAAAATCTTCTTTGTAAGAGATATTCATTTAAAAAAATACTTGTTATCGCTTGATTTCGATTTAAAATTAAAGGGCAAATTATTTTTTGCCACCATATCATTTTTAAAATAATTTCAATTAATGTTGTAAGCTGATCAACATGTTTGAATTATAATTTTTTTTTATTTGGATAGAAAAGATGAAAACCTAACTTAACATTTAATATTGACAATTTTTCTTGTAAATGATATTAGTTTAAAAAATTACTATTGTTATTGCTTGATATCGATTTAAAATTACAGACAAAGCTGTGTTTTGTCACCATATTATTTTTAAATAATTTCAATTAGCATTAGCAATTAGCTGATCAACATGTTTAAATTGGTGTTATTATTTATTTTGTTGTAAAGGATGAAAGGCTAATTTAATATTTATTATTGACAACATTCCTTGTAAGTGGTATTCATTTAAAAAAAAAAAAAAATACTTGCTATTGTTTGATGTCGATTTAAAAATTAAAGGCAAAGTTATTTACTGCTACCATGTTGTTTTTAAAATAATTTTAATTGATATTGTAATCTGATATAGTAAATTCACATTCTTGATAATATACAATATTTTTGTTTTTACTAATTGTACCTGTGTAGCCATGAATTTAAAAATCATCTATTAATCATTCGCAATGGTTGATTGTATATTAATATTCTTAATTTTTTTTCTTTTAAATTAAAAATTATTTTCACAGTCTTCTAAATTAAAAAAATTCGCTATACTGGTTTCATTTACTCTATATTCCCGTGTATAAGTCCAGAATTTTTAGACCTTTTTCTAAAACTATAAACTGCACAGGTCGACTTATATACGGATATACGTTAATATTATAAGCTGATCTTGTTTATTTTGATAACATGAAAGATTTAACATTTAGTATTGACAACCTTCCTTGTAAGTGATATTCATTTTAAAAAATACTTATTATCGTTTGATGTCGATTTAAAATTAAAGGGCAAATTTTTTTTTTTTTTGCTACTATATTGTTTTTAAAATAATTAAAAATTAATAATAATTAAATAAATATTAATTTCAGTTAATATTGCAACATATTTAAATTGTATTTATTTTAATAGAACAGATGAATAGGTAACTTAACATTTATTGACAACCTTTCTTTGTAAGTGATATTCGTTTTTAGAAAGCGATTTAAAATGTTTTAAGGGAGTTAAATGTTTTATCACCATATTGTTTTAAAATAATTTCAGTTAATATTATAAGCTGATATAGTAAATTAAATTCTTTACAATGATCCAATATTTTTGTATTTACTAATTCTACTTGTGTAATCATATAAATTTAAAAATCATTTTGCAATCTATTGCAATGTTTGATCGCATATTAAAATTCTTAAATTTTTTTCTTTTAATTTAAAATTTACTTTTATAATTTCCCAAATTAAAATTTACAATTTTAGTTTCATTTACTTTATATTTCCGTGTATAACTTGTGAATTTTTAGATCTTTTCTAAAGCTAAACTGCACAGGTCGACTTATATACCGATCCGCTAATCTCTGAAAGAACGCAGGTACTTTTCCTCTAGCCAGGCGCAAGTGATCAATCGCCAAATATAGCTGAATAAAGCACGTTTTATTTTTTTTCTATATATTTCTTAGTTTAAAAGAAGTTTATTTTAATTGAAATGAGTTGTTTAATTTTTGAAATCGCTTATAATGCTGATTTGTTTCTTCGTCGCCAAAAGCAAAAATATCTGATATTGGGGAAATGTGAGCGCGACTAATGGTAGAGTACCGAAACATATAACAAAAATAATAGATACCATAAATAATTAAATACCATAATACCAGATACCATAATAATACATACCATAAATAGTTAGCGCATAAAAATAAGAATGAAAAAAAGAAAATTTTTTTTTTATCTTTTTGACGTAATTTTGGAATGTTTTGAATACAATCATTATGCAAAAATAAAATAAAATGTCATTTTGGCTTATATACGGGTTTTAAATTTTGGGTAAATTTTTGAAGGAAAAACGCACTTTCTGCTGACATTTGTAAACATAAGTTAATTTAATTCAATTCCTTCTATTAGCTCACATTCTCCCTATATATATCTTGTTCAAATTTTCAATCGTTCATAAAATACTTTTAATTCATCCACTCAAGTTCAAATACATTTTTGTTTTAACTTGTAGGGAGGATATTTGATATTAATACAGTTTTTTCAAATATTAATTCAGTAATTAAATTTAATTAATTTTAGTTTTTTTTTTTTAGATTTAAGTTGCATATATCTACCAATAGACGGAGCCAGATAAACTTAAAAAAAATGAATGAAAATTATTTATAAAGGACTTTCTGCAATAGAGTGAAAAGAATGTAGGAATTGATTTAAAAATTATTTTTTTTATATTACTTGTTTGTAGTTATTTTCAAAACGTGCACAATGGAGCTCTAATTGTTTCAAGTTTTGCTTTTAATTCAATCTACATTTTGGAATGTTTTTGAATTCAATCTTTATCCAAAAGGAAAATGCCATTTCGGCTTATATACGGGTTTTAAATTTTGAATACACTTTTTTGTAGAAAAAACGTGTTCTTGTCTTAGATTACTAAATATTAATTAATTTAATTTGTAGTTATTTTGAAAACGTATGCGATGGAGCTTAAACTGTTTGAAGTTTTGTTTCAATTCAATCTACATTTTGTAATGTTTTGAATTCAGTCTTTATGCAAAAAGAAAATAAGACGTCATTTCGGCTTATATACGAGTTTTAAATACGGGTTTTAAAACGTGCACGGGTTTAATTTTGCTTTTTACGGGTTTTGAAGAAAAAGAAATGCGTTCTCGGCTTATGTTAGTAAATATAATCCATTCTACAGACTTATAGAATGGAGCTCTAATTGTTTCTAATTAGAGCTTTATTATTTCTATCATTCTTATGAGCTAATTATTTCTAATTATTATGTTTTTGCTTTAATTCAAACTATAGTCAACCTCTAATCAATATTTATAAAAAGTTATTTTATGATTTATTTTATTTTATTTATTGTTTTAATTTTTCCTGTAGAGATTCTGCTTCCGTTCTATAACTCATTCAATTTAAATTTTTTAATTAATTTTTAATTTATATTTTCTGATAGGTTCTTCTCTGTTAAATTTGTAATTAATTCATTCTTACGTTGATGTTCGGTACTTCTTAAAGCTATATTGGTACTCCTAAAGCAAACTTCCACTGCCATTTGTTATCAAAAAGCAAATTGGGACTAAATAAACTCTCTTTAGATGGCACTGACAAGACAAGAAGGAACTTGTAAATTGTTGCGGCGGTGAAACCAGGCAATTATCTTATACAATTTATGATGTAATATTTTCAATGGCGAAAAACAAATCGGGAAAGACCGTTAAAGGTGGCAGAAAGATTGTTAAGGGTGGTGGAAATCTGGAAAGGATCCAAATTTGGAATTTTGGAAACAAATCTAAAATAAATAAACAGAATGAACAAGATTTTCCGAATTATGATATTGCTAAATGTGATAGCAACACCAAAATTATCTTTGCTGTATCTGTCATTCATAAAAGGGGTTCTCCAAAAAACAGAAAATTATACATCTTCATATCCTACATTTACTCTTTTATAGCAAATTAATTATGTTTTAATAAGTTATGAATTTATTAGCTTCATTTGTTTTGAAATTTTCTTTAAAAACAAAATTGAAATTTTCTTTCTAAAAAAACTCTTTTTAAGATAAGTAATTTAATTAATTAATAATTAATTAAACGAGATAATACGAGTAATTATTTTTTTTTTTTTTGCCCAAATTCTTTATTAAAGAATTTTTCTTTCTTTTTAAATAAATCTTTATTAAGTAAATGATTCTTGCATTTATATGATGAAAGTCATATATTAAATTACTTTTTCTACTTTAATTAATTAAATTAAACGAGATTATTTAATTAATTAAATAATATAATAAATTAAATAAATAAATATATACTTAAACAGATACAGTATAATTAATAAACGTGATTATTTAATTAATTAAATAATCGAATAATTTAATAATATGATGGCTTTCATCATATAAATGCAAGAATCATTTACTTAAGAGAAAACAAAAGATGAGACATTTATATGATGTCATATATTTAAATTACTCGTCTCATTTAATTAATCAAATTAAACGAGATTATGTATCATCATATAATCATCATCATATAAAATGCAAGAATAATTTACTTAAGAGAAAACAAAAGATACTTTAAAAGAGAATTTGGGCAAAAAAAGTAATTACTTGTTCAACATGATAACCTACGTTAAAAATTAATAAATGAAACAGTTATATAATAATGAAATGAAACGAAATGAAATTTTATACACTAGTTTATCTCTAATCCAACACACCTACTAGTCTAACGAATCTGTTGGAACCATAGAACAGCAATAAAATAGAGTCCGTTCTCCTATTCTAAAAGGAACAGAAAGGTAAGTCAAACATCTCCCGGCCTTTTCTCTCTAGAATTGGCGCTGTGTCGCCACTTGGCTTGTTTTCCTCGCGCGCATTTATTTCGAAATCGTAAAGATGTTACGAAGAGATTCTGAAAAATTCCGAGAAATGCCTTATGCGCTTACTAAAGATAAACAGATACAAGAAATGTTATTTTGGTAATAATACTGATCATTTTGTATGAAATATAATAAAACATTACAAAAGCTCATATAAATGAATATTTTATTTTTGTTAATTATTTTGGAAGGACAATATTTCTCCAGATAATTTATTAAGAGAATTATAAATTCAGAAAATAAATAATAGTATTAGAAATTAATAATAAAAACATTCAATTTACATTTATTTTCAGGTAAAATGAAATGAACCATATCTTTTGATAATCGTTGTATGACAGTAGACCTTTTTCTGCCTTCACGCTAACAGCTTAGAGTAGTAATAGCCAACAAAGATTGTTGCCAAAACAAACAAAGTATTTCGCCAAATCTCACATGATAAACTGCAAAATCCTGAAATATATGCCTAAAACTAATACTAAATGAGTGCATTATACGCTTAGGGAAAAATAGGAATTTTTAGGCAGGAATGGTGTGCACCGTTCCTCCTTGGGAAAGCACTCGATTCCTCCCATCCCATTCCTAAGAAGTGGTTACCCTGAAGATTTAGGAGGAACTCTCTGCACACTATTCCTGCTACCCTTTTTTTTTGGGGAGAAAATATCTGGAAAGATGAATACTCACAGAAATATCTTAGATGTAGATTTCAAAGAAAGTTTCTGTTAGTAAAATAAGGCAGATTTTATGTTCTAAATACATTGAAATTTTATATTCCTACGAAATTTATGCCACCAAAATGAATTTATATATGTTGAATGATACGAGATATTGGAGTTAAAATTATAAATTAATTCCTAAGTAACATCTATGATATATTCCAAGGTGCAACATAAGTGCATTTTTCCACCACAACACAAGTAAGCTAAGTGTCCAATCCCAGACAAAATGGCAAGAGTGACCATGACAAGTGACAAGCAATCAGATCATTCTTGTCGGGGGCGTGTGACGATTGTAAAAGCCACGTGCAGTATATGATCACGTGGGGATTATGTTTGACCTAAACTGTCAATTTCCGATGCACGATTTATTATCTTATTACTCTATGGTTGGTACAGACTTTGTGATGGGTTATTCTTTCCTGTTAAAATTTGAAGCCTTCCCCAACTTTGTGTCCTAACTTTGTGTTGTCCTAAATGTGAGTTTTTATTTAGACGTTGTTTTTTTTTCTTCAATGCAGCTGGCAAACACTTGTCTCTTTAAATGGCTGCTACGGACAAAAGTCTTTTATTATGCGTAACATGAACGTTATGAAACGGCCAAATGCATAAACGATATATTTTTTGTATTTCTTTCCCTTAATATTTATTCAGATGGTCTGCAATCCGATGGATATATATTATCTAGCGCTCTGGCTTTTGGTACCACGGGTTTCGGTTCGAATTCTGGCGGTCATATCGATGTTTGTTAGCGATTCAGAATCCACGTTAAACTGTAGGTGCCGGTCTAATTAGCCCAAAATGTGCACAGAATGACCGTAGAACGACAAAACCTATTTAGAGGGAACCATGTTATGTTCAATAAAGCTTGTACTGATAAATTTACTGATAGAAATTTTAAGCAACTGCTTTAATTCATCCAGATGACCGTAGCGCGACAAACCAAACCAAATCGACAGATATAGATGTCGGATTATTTTTGTAAAAAATTGTAAGTTTAATCAAAACAATAGAGATTTACTCAAAATATTGCTGTTAAGTCTCTTAAAAATTAGATACTGTAGTGTGCAGATTATCCGACCAGATTGTAAAGGGTCTATGGTTGGGTTAAGATACTGGAGGCACAAGTTGGAGAACTTGTTATTTACACACACACATACAATTAGAGACACACAATATTTAACACACTTTTAAAACATATAATTATAGATTCGTGAAAGGATCCCACTTCTAAGCTGAAAATCCGAAACTCGGCTATGCGCAGGATGCTCGAAATATACTTCTTCTCCGGGTGAGAGTCTGTAGGCCAACTGAGTATTTCTTCTGAACTTCACAGGGGCGCTTTTGCCAATGTGTAAGAAGAAGCATGGTTACAAAATAAAAAAAATAATATTGTAGTAGATGTTGGTGTTTTTGTGCAGCTGGATGTGGGTGGGATCGGATTGAAGAACACACAGGTTTAAGAACACAGCGGTTTATTTTTACAAGCACGTACACAAGACACACGTACAATAATTAATATACAACATATAACTCATTTAAAACATCTAATTAAAGATTTGTGGATAGTTTCCACTTCTAGCTCTCGAGATAAGAGCTTGTAACTAACAGAAGCACCGGTTTTGCTGTACGTCCTTTCTGATGAGAGTCTCGATGCTTACTGGCGATTTCTTCTGAACACCGCAAGGAGCACTATTGCAGTGTAGGAGGGAGCACGACTACAATATTAGAATATTTTATGAAGCCGTGTATATATAAAGAGAGAGAGAGATAGATAGATATATAAACATATGGCGAAAATCTAATCAACAAAGATTTCAATCAAAATTTACTGAAGATTTTAAAATATTTTACATAAATAATGTTAAATATTTTAAATCTTCAGCATTTTGATGCATTATCACTATACAAGGATATATTTTCAAATCGGTTAAAAGAATGATAAAAAAAAAAAAATGCCTTTGTGTCTTGTGAGCTTGAATCAGTTAATTAAAAATTCAAATATTTGACAGCAAAATAATGATGCTTGAATAAGAAAACAATTAAAATTGCTCTTATAAAAACACTACAACAAAAGAACGTGCATGTAAAATGATATTTTTTTTTTCCAGCTTTTTAAAGATTTTCCTGAAGTAGACAGAATTAATTTTTTTTTTTTTTTATGAAACCTTGAGTTTATCTCTATCATATTTTCTTAAGAGAACTAAGCATAAAAGAAAAGAAGTAAAAAAATTATGATTCCTTATTGCTTACGAAATATCAAGATTTCTGAAAATCATCGGATTAACTTTTGGTCTCCAGGAAACTGATAAAAAAAGTAGTATAATAAATATAAAAAAAACGCGAATAAATCCTTGCACCTTTTTTTTTATTATTATTATCGATGTCTGTTTTCACAGCAAAATTCTTGCGAAACGAATTGATGTAGTCGTAATGTGACTTGAAGAATTTAGCTCATGTGTTTTTTCTTTAAATTCCTTTTAAAAACAAACTTTAAAAAAATATGTACCAAATTATCCTTTGTATTTTCACAGACTCAGATTTTCAAATCGTTTCCACACAATACTTATTATTATATATTTATTTTTCTTGTATTTTCTTGCTAGTTGTGTATGAATACGCATTGAACAGGAAATATATATATATATATATATCGGAAAAAAATTATTAAGTGGTATTCGTAGTATTAGTAAAAAAATTAAATGTTTAACGTAATTTTTTGACGTCAATTATTTGAAATGAAACCAGAAAAAATTTTTTTTTTTTTTTTATAGTTAAATATTATCAAATTATAACTAGCAAATCTGCTGTTGTTCTAATAAAATCTTAATCTTATTCCTTAAAATCTTAGTTAATCTTATGGCATCTTTTTTGCCATGCAAGGGCTGCACTGCTGTTTCTCATTTAGCACTGATCCAGGGGGCATGTGTAACTTTGAAGATATGCTGCGGACGCGAGTAACACTATCCCCACAACGCTCTATGATCCTATTAGACCGGGACCTATTGTTTAAAGTGGTTTCAAAGCCACTACAGACATCCATGGCACTGCCAGGACTCGAACCTGAAACCTGTGTGCTCTAGCAACTCGGCCATCAGGCCCCATAACTAGCAAATCTATAATTATTATACGTTGTAAGCCGAAAGATTCAAGTTTAATATCATTCCACATAAAACCATTTTAATTAATGCAAAAGTTATTTCTATTAAAAAAAATGAGATTTCACTTAAAATGTTGTTGTGACTCTTCCTCTGTGCCCTGCAGTGTGGGGACGGACATCCCATCTACTCATGAATGGAGGAAAAGGGAGGGGTAGCTTCTGTTGTGATGGAGCGCCCGTAGATAGAAGTCTGACTTGGCTCCGTGTCGCTGAAGAAGGGAAGGCAATGCCTTCATGGGGCTTTAAAGGGAACTACCCCGCTTTTTGCGTAAGGAATGGAAGAACACCCGGAAAACTCCCACCAGATAATCCGATTCACGAGGCAAGAGATGCTGAACATCCGTATATATACATATATATATATATATATATATATATATGTAGACATATATATATATGTAGACATATATATATGCCGAAAATCCAATCAACAAGGATTCGAGTCAAAAGTTACTGAACATAGATTTTAAAATATTTAACATTATTTAATAAAATGCATTATCACTATACAAATATATATTTTCAAATCGGTTAAAAGAACCATAAAAATGCCTTGTGTCTTATGAACTTGAATCAGTTAATTAAAAAATGCAAATAATGATGCTTGAATAAGAAAAAAAAATAAAAATTGCTTTTATAAAAACACTAAAAAAAAAAAAAAAAAAATGTACATGTAAAGTGATTTTTCCCAGCTTTTTAAAGATTTTCCTGAAGTAGACAGAATTAATTATTTTTTATAAATCCTGAATTTATCTCTGTCAAATTTTCTTAAGGAAACAAAAACTAATCATAAAAAGAAGAAAAAAATAAATGATCCCCTGATTGCTTACGAAATATCAAGATTTCTGAAAATCATCGGATTTACTTTGGTCTCCAGGAAACTGATAAAAAACAGTAATAATAATAAATATAAAAGTAAAAACGCGAATAAATCCTTTGCACCATTTTTTTTTATTATTATTACTGATGTCTGTTTTGAAGCAAAATTCTGCGAAACGAATTGATGTAGTCGTAATAGAACTTAAGAATTTAGCTCATGGGTTTCTTTAAATTCTTTAAAAACAAACTTTAAAAAATATGTACCAAATTATCCTTTTTGTGTTTTCACAGACTCTGATTTTGAAATCGTTTCCACGCAATAGTTGTTATTATATATATATATTTTTCTGTATTTTCTTGCTAGTTGAGCATGAATACGCAATGAACAGGAAAATATATATATCCCGGAAAAATATAAAAGGTATTCGTAGTATTAGTAAAAAATTAAACGTTTAACTTAATTTTTTGACGTCAATTGTATGAAATGAAACCAGAAAAATGTTGTTGTTTTTTTTTTTTTTATAGTTAAATATTATCAAATAATAACTAATAAATCGATAATTATTATATTTAGTAAGAATAAAGCTTCAAGTTTAATGTACATTTTTTTCCCAATGCAGCTGGCAATAAAGAGACAGTTATCTTTATGTCATAAGCAATATGGCCTGGTGCCCAAGTGGCTAGCGGTCTGGCCTTTAGTATCACAGGCTTCAGGTTCCGAATCCCTGGCGGTGGCATGGATGTTTGTTAGTGAATCCACTTTAAACTGTAGGTCCCGATCTGTTTAGCCCTCGTGTGCACAAGATGATCGTAGAGAAACAAACCAAACCAAGCCATAAGCAAGGACTGCACCGACGTTACACATTTAGCACTACCAGGGGAAAGAGTAGCTTGAAAATACGCTACCGATGTGAGTAACACTATCCCCACAACGCTCTACGATCCTATTACACCGAGACCTACGGTTTCCCAACCACTACAAACATCCATGACATCGCCGGGACTCGAACCCTGTGGTATCGAGCGCCAGAGTGCTAGCCACTGGACATCAGGTCCCAGTTTCAAGTTTAGTATCATTCCATATGAAACCATTTTAATTAATACAAAAGTTCCTTCTATTAAAAAATAATTACAATTCACTTAAAATATTGTGTCTAATTCTATGTCCTGAGTGTGGGACAGACACCCCATGAGTAGTTCACGGATGGATGGAGGAAAAGCGGGGAGGCAGCTTCTGTTGTGATGAAGCACCTGTAAGAAGTCTGACCTTGCTCCGAGTCACTGACGAAGGAGGAAGGTCGTTCCCATGAAATACGCAAATGCGTATGAGTATCTCATGGGGAACAAACGAGACAAAATGCTGAACATCACAAACGCCATCGAGTCTCCGTTTTGAAACAGTACCTACAGCAATGACGCCAGCGGATTGAACGTCTGTCCTGCGGCGCCGTTGCCATTGAGCCACAAGTCGGGTCTATATATATATTAGTTATATCACTATTACATGACTCTATCAATATTATATATCAAATATCACTTTTTTAAAAGATGCTATAAATTCAATTTTGGATCTTAAAAATGTTCAATAATTTTTTGGAAAAAAATTAAATTTATAAGAATAAACTCAATTGATTCATGGCTGACTTAATAAACTAATAATTGGCTTTACCGCTTTGTAGTAAAATAACTAATCACAGATTTTTGATGGTACAATAGTGAAATCATATAATAAAAAGCAATGTAGCTGCTTAATTAAAAAAAATATGGGATAAATTTTGCCACATTTGACCTGAATGTACTTTTAATATGGGACAATGAATGAAATAGATACTTTAAGTAACAGACCAAGATTCGTCTGGTGTGTCAATTTTATTTATTTTCATTTCTATCTCTAGTATTAGCTCACACTACCCTGTATATATCTTGTTCAAATTTTCATTTGTTAATAAGATATTTTTATTCATCCACTCAAGTTCAAATACATTTTTTTTAACTTGTAGTGGATGATACCGATGTTAATACAAGTTTTCAAATATTAATTTTAATTAAATTTAAATAATTCATTTTAATTTTTTTCTTTAGATTTAAGTTGCATGTATCTACCAATAGATGGCGCCAGATAAACTTAAAAATGAATGAAAAATTATTTATAAGGACTTTTTGCAATAGCGTGTGAAAAAGTTGGAATTGACTTTAAAAAATTTTTTTTTATATTATTTTTTTTTTTTTTTTTCATTTTTTTTTTATTATTAAAAAAATTCCTCAGATTTTGATGAAAATTATAAAAATGCATATTCTGAGGTTTGAGTTTAATAAAAAAGTAAATAATTAAAAGGTTTTAAAATATTTTGTTTATGTTTTTCTAATTTCTTTTCAAACTAGAAAGTAAAAACTTTTTGCCAATAAACTTGGATGCAGTGCTCATTACGTGCGTTGTGTGTTTATCTCTCTTTCCTTCTTATCATACGAACAGGAGGCAACTCTCTTTTTCAAAACAGCATCAGTCACCGGCAAATGGTACTTTCAAAAAATTCATTACGCATTTGATGCGATTGTCCAAAAATATGTCCTATTTCGAAATCAAGTAGCCTTTTTTTTAAAAATTAAATAGTCTATTCAAAATTAAATAGTTGTGGTTGTTTCTTTTGCATGCATTTAAATTGAAAAGCCTACAGGGATTATTATCGTATATTTTCAGAACAAACATTTTCAGAAATAAGCTAATTAAAAATGATGTGAAAATGGTGAACTATTTGGCAGTCTATTTCAAACTTAAATAGCTGTGGTTGTTTCTTTTTGCATGCATTTCAATTGAAAAGCCTATTAGGTTATCGTATATTTTTGAACAAATATTTTCAGATATAGTTATTAAAATGTCGATGTAGAAAAGGGTGAACTATTTGGCAGTCTATTTCAAAATTAAATAGCTGTGGTTGTTTCTTTTTGCATGCATTTCAAATGAGAAAATCCCTTTGGGTTAATCTATATTTTTGAACAAACATTTTTGTATATGGATTGTTAAAAATGTCGATGAGGTGAACTGAACTATTTTGGCAGTCTATTTCAAAATTAAATAGCTGTGGTTGTTTCTTTTTTCATGCATTTCAAATGAAAATCTATTAGGATTAATCTATATTTTGACCAAAACATTTTCAGATATAATTATTAAAATGTCGATGTAGAAAAGGTGAACTGAACTATTTGGCAGTCTATTTCAAACTTAAATAGCTGTGGTTGTTTCTTTTGCATGCATTTCAATTGAAAAAGCCTATTAGAGTTAATCTATATTTTTGAACAAATATTTTCAGATATAATTATTAAAATGATGTAGAAAAAGGTGAACTTATTGGCAGTCTATTTCAAACTTAAATAGCTGTGGTTGTTTCTTTTGCATGCATTTCAATTGAAAAGCCTATTAGGATTATCGTATATTTTTGAAACAAATATTTTCAGATATAGTTATTAAAAAATGTCGATGTAGAAAAAGGTGAACTGAACTTTGGCAGTCTATTTCAAAATAAATAGCTGTGGTTGTTTCTTTTTATGCCGTTTCAAATGAAAATCTATTAGGATTAATCTATATTTTTGAACAAAACATTTTCAGCTATAGTTATTAAAATGTCGTGTAGAAAAAGGTGAACTGAACTTATTTGGCAGTCTATTTCAAACTTAAATAGCTGTGGTTGTTTCTTTTTGCATTTATTTCAAATGAAAATCCTATTAGGATTAATCTATATTTTTGACCAAACATTTTCAGATATAATTATTAAAATGTCGATGTAGAAAAAGGTAACTGAACTATTTGGCAGTCTATTTCAAACTTAAATAAGCTGTGGTTTGTTTCTTTTGCATGCATTTCAAATGAAAGCTATTGAGATTATCGTATATTTTGAACAAATATTTTCAGATATAGTTATTAAAATGTCGATGTAGAAAAAGGTGAACTGAACTTATTTGGCAGTCTATTTCAAACTTAAATAGCTGTGGTTGTTTCTTTTGCATGCATTTTCAAATGAAAATCCTATTAGATTATTCGTATATTTTTGAACAAATATTTTCAAGATATAATTATTAAAATGTCGATGTAGAAAAAAATGAACTATTTGGCAAAGTCTATTTCAAAATTAAATAGCTGTGGTTGTTTCTTGCATGCATTTCAAATGAAAATCCTATTAAGGATTAATCTATATTTTTGAACAAACATTTTCGAATATAGTTATTAAAATGATGTAGAAAAAGGTGAACTGAACTATTTGGCAGTCTATTTCAAACTTAAATAGCTGTGGTTGTTTCTTTGCATGCATTTCAAATGAAAATCCTATTAGGAATTAATCTATATTTTTGAATCAAACATTTTTCAGATATAATTATTAAAATGTCGATGTAAGAAAAGGAGAACTGAACTATTTGGCAGTCTATTTCAAACTTAAATAGCTGTGGTTGTTTCTTTGCATGCATTTCAAATGAAAACCTATTAGGATTATCTATATTTTTGACCAAACATTTTCAGATATAGTTTTTAAAATGTCGATGTAGAAAAAATGAACTGAACTATTTGGCAGTCTATTTCAAACTTAAATAGTTGTGGTTGTTTCTTTTGCATGCATTTTCAAAATGAAAACCTAAATAGATTAATCTATATTTTTGAACAAACATTTTCAGATATAGTTATTAAAATGTCGATGTAGAAAAAGGTGAACTGAACTATTTGGCAGTCTATTTCAAAATTAAATAGCTGTGGTTGTTTTTCTTTGCATGCATTTCAAATGAAAATCCTATTAGATTAATCTATATGCGCTTTGAACAAACATTTTCAGATATAGTTATTAAAATGTCGATGTAGAAAAGGTGAACTGAACTATTTTGGCAGTCTATTTCAAGCTTAAATAGCTGTGGTTGTTTCTTTTGCATGTATTTTCAAATGAAAATCCTATTAGATTAATCTATATTTTTGAACAAACATTTTCAGATATAGTTATTAAAATGTCAAAATGATGTAGAAAAAGGTGAACTGAACTATTTGGCAGTCTATTTCAAACTTAAATAGCTGTGGTTGTTTCTTTTGCATGCATTTCAAATGAAAACTCTATTAGGGATTAATCTATATTTTTGACCAAACATTTTCGAATATAGTTATTAAAATGTCGATGTAGAAAAGGTGAACTGAACTATTTGGCAGTCTATTTCAAACTTAAATAGCTGTGGTTGTTTCTTTGCATGCATTTCAAAATGAAAATCCTATTAGGGGATACGTCAATCTATATTTTTGAACAAACATTTTCGAATATAGTTATTAAAATGTCGATGTAGAAAAAGGTGAACTGAACTATTTGGCAGTCTATTTCAAAATTAAATAGCTGTGGTTGTTTTTCAACTTTGCATGCATTTCAAATGAAAATCTATTAGGATTAATCTATATTTTTGAACAAACATTTTCAGATATAGTTATTAAAATGTCGATGTAGAAAAAAGGTGAACTGAACTATTTGGCAGTCTATTTCAAACTTAAATAGCTGTGGTTGTTTCTTTTGCATGCATTTCAAATGAAAATCCTATTAGGATTAATCTATTTTTGAACAAACATTTTCAGATATAGTTTATTAAAATGTCGATGTAGAAAAAGGTGAACTGAACTATTTGGCAGTCTATTTCAAACTTAAATAGCTGTGGTTGTTTTTTTGCATGCATTTCAAATGAAAAATCTATTAGGATTAATCTATATTTTTGAACAAACATTTTCAGATATAGTTATTAAATGTCGATGTAGAAAAGGGGAACTGAAAAGGTGAATTTCAAATGAACTATTTGGCAGAAGACAAACATTTCAGATATAGTTATTAAAATGTCGATGTATTTCAAAATTTCTTAAATAGCTGTGGTTGTTTCTTTTGCATGCATTTCAAATGAAAATCCTATTAGATTTAATCTATATTTTTGAACAAACATTTTCAGATATAGTTATTAAAAATGTCGATGTAGAAAAAGGTGAACTGAACTATTTGGCAGTCTATTTCAAACTTAAATAGCTGTGGTTGTTTTTTCTTTTGCACATGCATTTCAAATGAAAATCCTATTAGGATTAATCTATATTTTGAACAAACATTTTCAGACTCATTAGAACAAACAACTTTTGGCAGATATTAAATAGCTGTGGTTGTTTCTTTTGCATTTTCAAAAAAATGTTAATCTATATTTTGAACAAACATTTTTCAGATATAGTTATTAAAAAATCGATGTAGAAAAGGTGAACTGAACTATTTGGCAGTCTATTTCAAACTTAAATAGCTGTGGGTTGTTTCGTTTGCATGCATTTCAAATGAAAATCCTATTAGGATTAATCTATATTTTTGAACAAACATTTTCAGATATAGTTATTAAAAATGTCGATGTAGAAAAAGGTGAACTGAACTATTTGGCAGTCTATTTCAAACTTAAATAGCTGTGGTTGTTTCTTTTGTATGCATTTAAATGCACGAGACTATTAGACTAATATTATTCGTATATTTTTGAAAATTTTCAGACATGGTTATTAAAAATGTCAATGTAGAAAACAAGTCGATCTATTTGACAAATTATATTTATTTTTTTACAAAATTTGAACTAAATATTAAAGATCTATTAAATCAATGGCCAAGGTAGCGAATTCATTATTTTTTTTTTTATTATATACTTAAATATTTATTATATATTATTATGTGTGCTAAATTTATAGCATGCGATCCACGATTAAATTATGGGTATATGCTGCCCATGGTTAAATTTCTATGGGTATATGCTACTCGTTGTTAAATTACTATGGGTACAGCTGCTTATGGCTATGTTGTTATGAATATATGCAGTCGGTAGTTAAAGAACTGCGACTTGCGATAGAAGTCTGACTTGACTCCATGATGCTGAAGAAGGAGGGCAGTTCCTTTCGAGAGGACTTTAGGTGGGAACTACCCCGCATTTGCGTATTGAAAACCTGGAAAATTCCTCCAGGTAGTCCCACGAACGAGGCAAAATGCTGAATATCCCAAACGTCATCGAGGCTCCTCTTTTTTGAAACAGTGTCTACAATAAAAGACGCCAGCGGATGGAACCTCAACCCCTAATGCTCACCAGCGCCACTTTGCCACGAGTCGGGCACGGTTAACTGTACTGTATATATATATATATATATATATATATATATATGCAGATCGCGGTTTAGTTTTTTTTTTATCTAAAATATTTTAAAATTTATTGTAATTTATAATTATGCTATTCAAATTTAAGGAATATTAAAAGATTATTATATTTGACAAATTATATTTATTTCTACAAGATTTGAACTAAATATTAAAAGATTTATTTAATCAATGGCCAAGGTATCGAATTCATTATTTCCTTTTTATGATATATTTATTATATAATATTGTGTACTTAAATTTATATCATGATGCCCATGGTTAAATTATGGGTACATTTTTCGCAGTGCTATTATGCATTCCGCTGTTTAGTTAAAATGGCTATATGTGGCCTGTCTTAAATTACTATGAGTATATGCGGCCCGTGGTTAAGTTAATATGTGTAGATGCATAAGTTACTGCAGTATATGCAGCCTATGGTTATTATAGTATGTTATATGTAGGGCTGCGGTTAAATTATTGAGGGTATATTCGGTCCATGGTTAAGATACTATGGATATGTACAGCCCACTATCTTTGCAAAACTCTACATATCTGAAATTTTTTGCATGCATTCTTTGGGCCCAACATTTTAAAATTTATTTTTAACTAAAAATATTTTAAAATTTATTTTTAATTTAATATCAGCTATAAAAAATATGCTATTCGAATTTAATGAGTATTAAAACTCTGTTTTTTTATTACAAAAAAAAAAAAAAAAGAACAAATGATTTTGTTTTTTATTTGTCATTTTTTTAATCTCATTGTGGTTAAAAATCGAGAGGGAGAGAAAAAAGAAATTGAATCTCAAAAATATCGCCATTTAGACATACATAACCTCTGTAAGTCGAACTTCAAAGGAGACACCAAATAATTCGAGTTATAGAGTTTTCGACTTATGGAGGATTTCGACTTACGCGGATTTTGTAATGAAATATTCGACTTGTAGAGGTTTAGATTCTTTCTAACTTATTTTGAGTTAGAGAGGTAAACTAAACAAAAAATTTAAGTTACACAGGTAATAAACATGTTTATTTGCAACTGAAAAGTTGTATTATGTACTACAATAAAAAACAAATATTGTTAATGTTCGAGATACAGAGGTCCATTTTTTTTTTTTTTTTTTTTTTCGAGTTACAGAGGGAAAATATATACCAAAAATGGCTTTCTGGTGATTGACTCATTATTTCGACTTATAGAGGGTTGAAATTTTGAGTCATGGAGGTTTGGGGGGCTTGAAGGAAGGGAACAAAAATTGTTTTCGTGTTTTGGAGGTTTTCAACTTATGGAGATTCGACTTAAAGGTTCTATTGTATTAGAATTTTGTGGAAAGAGGACCCTCTGTCTATTTGACCTTGAAGGTCATTTGCCTGACACTCCCTTTTGGTATACAGTGGGGAGTCATAAATTCCATCAATTGTCAGTGGGCTCTACAAAGTAAAACGGAATTCTTTTTTTGATGTAGAGTCGTCGTTTATTCGCTGATCAGTTAAGTTGCCTCAATCCTTTTCAGTACAAGTTTCCGACATCTTCATTGTGAAACACGCAAAGACTAGCCGCCATTTCTCTTGTTTCATTTGCCGACATTTTCCTTTCCTTACATTCTGACAAATAAGTAAAAAAAAAGGATAAATAAAGTATATTAAAAATTCATAAGATTTAATGATAATTAATATAATGTGTAATTTATAAGCTTAAAAGAAAAGAATATTAAAAATAGCAGGCAAATCTAACCAATCAAAAATCGGAGTCTAATTTTTAAACTGTTGGAATCTGGCAAAAATTTGAAGAAAGAAATTGCTTACGCAACGGAAGTTATTTTTATTCCGTTTAATTTCAGAAATTAATAACTTAAAAATGTAAATTATAATTTGTATTAATTTTATTTTTATAATAAACATTATTCATATAATTTAAAAATTGAATAACGTCGAGGGTTTTATATATACATTTTTTATTATTTTTATAAATATTTTTTAATGATTTTCATTACATAGTTAATCATTGTCACTTTTTGCCATTTTCAGTCAGTTTATATATATCATCAATTTCTCCAAGCCACTTGTTTCAAGTTATCTATGTATAACCTTAATATATATATATATATAACAGTAACATATGTATAATATTGTTGAGTAACATATGTATTGCATATACATAACAGTGGGCCTGAATTGCAAGATATATATAAGAGAGTCTAGCACTCGGTACAACAGATTTTGCGTTCGAGTCCAGGTTGAATGAAAACTGTATATATAAGCCATGGATGTTTGTAGCTGTTCGGAATCCACTTTAAGACGTATAATATTGTTGAGTAACAAGTCCCAGTGTCTCATATGACTGTAAGAGCGTCACGGAGGTTCAAGTTGGAGCGTCACGGAGTATTGGACTACAGAAACTGCCCTCAACCATGAGCCCATACGTGTTCGTGGGCTTGGTCTATATGTCTACACATATGTGCGATAAGAAACAAAAGCAACATAACAATAAAATCTAATTACTTTTTAGATGAAAATCTTTCAACAATCGTTTATCATTAAAAACTTTATACATAATTCAAATGAAAGGAAAGTACGGTAACGGAACTTATCTGTATCTTGCTTTTTTATGTTACACTTTCAATTAATTGATTTATTTGTAAAACTTATTCAATATTAATATTTGTAATGATTTCTATTGAAACATAACAAATAACACATGTTATCTAATTAAAAACTGGTATTTAAATATTAAGTTATTTCAAAACAAATATTCAATAAACAATATTATTTTTATAATTCATGTTATAAAGAATATTGATATTCATTTTTTAGGAGAAATTTTGAATCTTTGCATTCAGTATTTCAAAATTTTTAAATGAGTTAACCTACTATAATTACTCTCATAAACATTTTCTATGCTATAAAAATTCAATTAATTTTTAGAAACTCCACCGTGCTGCCATCTATCGCTATAAAAATCTGAATTTTCTCTTCTTTATATTTTTTCATCTTGAAATTAATTCTAGCAAACTAAAAAAAAATCTGAATTTATGCATTTATATGAAATCACATAACTCTTTTTTTTTTTTTTCTTGACTTTAAATAAATTAATTCAATTAAGATCTAAGAAAGAATGAATTGTTTCAATTATAACAAAATTCTTAATTTTGAAGGCGAATTTATTCAGTAAAATAGATTTAAAATAAGTATAACTGTACATATTTTTTGTTAACTGTTTTCTGAATTTAGTGATGAATTAAAAATATTTGAAAAAAAATTTAGCTTTAAAAGTTTTCTATATATTTAATTTTCATTTAGACATACATTTTTCTTAAAAATTTAAAAAATACTAAAATGTTTATCATGATAAAATTTAGACAATTATGTTTACTGTACCAAATTCAATATGTCGTTATTACAAATATTGGTAGAAAAATCTATCATATGATAAAAAAAAAAAATAGCTTTCTATTAACAAAATACTATCTAGGTGACCAATAAAAAAAAAAAAAAAAAGGAAATCATTTAGATAGTATGTCATTGGTGTTTATTTGAATGTAGAATAGATATGTAGGTACACAACAATAATATTTCCTTTTGATTTCTACACATATCCTTTTTCCTGTTGTATGGGCAAATAACATTCAAATTATTACAAAATACACAAACAACAAAACTTATTCAAATATAAATAAGGAATATCATTATTTATTTGAATCATATACGTATGTTAGTTTGTTTAAAAATTTTACTTTAAAAAAATTAAAATGTCACTCATTTTTTTAAATACAAATAACTCTGTATGAATATTTTCTAGATTCATTGTATTAAGTATATGGATCTATCCTATTTTAAAAAATTTAAATAATAAATTTTTCTTTTAATTTTTTAATTTTTCTAATTTTTATAGTCAAATATTAAAATTAATACAAAGGAGGTATAGTAGGAATTGATTTTTCCAAACTTACCACAGTGACCTTGATTTTCTTTTGTCATTTTGCCACTTGCTGTGATATACATTAAACACGTTTTGCGATAACTCTGCCAACGGTTACGATCAATGAAAGTTAAAAATTGTTTTGTTGTATATTTTCTGAACACTTTAAAGGGAAAAATCTATAAACAGAATTATTAAAGAAAAAAATTTAATTCACAGTTGGTGATCATGTTTTTCTGAATATCCATCCAGTGCTTTATTTATATTTTCTAATTTTTTTATAGAAAATTTTTTTATCAACCCATCCGACTTTTTTTTTTTTTAATTTGACTTATAAATTTAATCTATTACATTATGTTTTGATTGAGAGAAATCTTTTGCGCAATAAATATTTCTCCTTTTTTTTATTGTTGTTGTTAAGCATTTTTTATTTTTAAATGTTTTTAGAAATGGAAAAACGAAAAGGTTTAGAGAAAAATTTAATAAAACTGTTAAGGGAAAACAAAAGTTTAATGTAACAGTTTAGAAGAAAAGTTTAGTAAAACAGTTTAGGGAAAACAAAGTTTAGTGTAACAGTTTAGAAGAAAAGTTTAGTAAAACAGTTTAGGGAAAACAAAGTTTATTGTAACAGTTTAGAAGAAAAGTTTAGTAAAACAGTTTAGGGAAAACAAAGTTTAGTGTAACAGTTTAGAAGAAAAAAACAGTTTAGTAAAACAGTTTAGGGAAAACAAAGTTTAATGTAACAGTTTAGAAGAAAAGTTTAGTAAAACAGTTTAGGGAAAACAAAGTTTAATGTAACAGTTTAGAAGAAAAGTTTAGTTTAGGGAAAAAAAGTTTAATGTAAAACAGAAAAGTTTAGTAAAACAGTTTAGGGAAAACAAAGTTTAGTGTAACAGTTTAGAAGAAAAGTTTAGTAAAACAAAACAGTTTAGAAGAAAATGTTTAGTAAAACAGTTTAGGAAAAAAAAAGTTTAGTGTAATAGTTTAGAAAAAAGTTTTAAAAAAGGTTAGTGAAACAGTTTAGTAAAAAAAATTTTAATAAAAAGTTTAGGGAAAAAAAAAAAAATGTTTAACGAAAAAGTTTAGAAAATGAAATTTTTTTGGATTTTTTTGAATAACAAATTTTAATTTTTAAGCACATCTTCAAAAAATAGTCATGGAAAAGTTTTAAAACGAAATTATAAAAGGTTAACTACATAAAAAACTAAAAAATTTTAAAAATATTTTTCTTCGAAACTAATATTTTTAATGACCCTGGTCCCGATTAAACACTATTTATATGCAAAGCTGCATCCTGACTTAAGGCCATTGGAATTAAGTGATTTTTAACCCACTATGCATGGAATTCATATCAAAATTTGTATCATAATGGTGCTAGTTAGGTAGGTAATTTTTATTTCGATGAATAACTATACTACTCGTCTATCTATCACATACAGTTTCAATCAATTTAAATTTAGTTATATATAAAACTGGTACCTCATAGCCTAGTGACTGGTGCTCGGTGCCATAGGTTTCGGTTTCGAGTCCAGGCTGTGCCATGGATATTTGTAGTGGTTCGGAATCCACTTTAAACCACAGGCAGTCTAATATGATCGTAAAGTGTTCGGTTTAAGGCTGAAAACCCTACCTCGTAAAAAAGATAACATCTCCTGTTTCGATATCGGGCTTGGCCCACCATGGGCTGTTGCGCCACTGATGATGATGATGATATTTATATCTAATTATAGTAATTTAAGAATTTCTTAATGGAAGCTTAGTGATTGTTTATCGATTATTTATACTATAAGTGAGATGAGAAGCACCTTAAAAATTATCATTTTCAAAACAAAGATTTAATTTTTCAAAACTCTAACTAAATATAATTTTGAAGTTAATAAATATTTGTTTTATTCTATTAATAAATAAAATTATATTTTGATATTTAGCCTTAATAAAGATGTAATGTTATATGCTAATATTATTATACAGGTGTTAACTTATCAAATGCATAATGCTTCCATGTTGGAAAAAATTAAAAAAATTTTTTTGAATATTTATATCATTTTTTAACAAATTTCTTTATCGGGATTTATAATTTGGAAATTAAATAATGTAAAAAAATATATATATTTGATTAGTGAATTTCCACTGGCAAGCTCATTATAAATTAAAAATCATTATTAACCCGAATTAAATAATTTAATATCTAAATTTGTGTGGAATATAAAATTAATTAAAAAAAAAGTTTTATACAAAATTTTCCTTTTGCTGGATTTTTTGCACACTTCAGATTAACTAGACCAGGACATTCAGTTTAACGTGGATATCGAATCACTAACAGACATCCATGTCACCGCCAGGATTCGAACCTGAATCCTGTGGTACCAACTTCTAGAGCGCTAATCAATAGGCATCATTTTTTAGGTGTGATGTGTCGTTCTATGGTAATTTTTTTTGTATACTTTGAGCTAATTAGACCGAGACCTACAGTTTAGCGTGGATTCCGAACCAAACACTCATGCCACCGCCAGGATTCGAACCAGAAGACTGTAGTACCAAAGATCTGAACGCTAGCAAATAGGCGTTTCATTTTTAGACTTGGTTTATCTTTCTACGGTCATTTTGTGCACACTTTAAACTAATTAGACCGGAACATGCAATTTAACGTCGATTCCGAATCACTAACAAACATCTATGCCACCGCCAGGTATCGAACCTGAAACCTGTAGTACCAAATTCCAGAGCGCGAGACAATAAACCATTATTTTTTAGGTTTGGTTTGTCGTTTTACGGTCATTTTCTGCACACTTTGGCTAATTAGACCGAGATCTTCAGTTTAACATGGATTACTAACCACTCACAAACATCACTGCCAAGATTCGAACGTAAAGCCTGTGATACCGAATACCAGAGTGTTAGTCATTTTATTTATTTATTTTGTTTGATTTGTACTTCTACGGTCATTTTTTTGCTCACTTTGGGTTAATTAAACCGGGACCTACAATTTAACGTGGATACCGAACCACTAACAGACATCCATGTCACTGCCAGGATTCGAACCTGAAACCTGTGATACCAAATTCAGAGAGTTAGCCAATAGGTCATCATTTTTTAGGGTGTTTTTTACTTTGAGTACAAAAGAACAAAAATGTAAATGAAATGCTAAGAAAAGATAATTGTGTAATTTTTTTGTCGATTATGATATATTCAATTCAATTACTATTTTTATAGTGTTTTAATATAATATCCCAAGCAACATGTACAGCATTGCATATTAAAATATATTTATCATTAGTAAACATAGATAGATCCAAAAGAAGTAAAAGAATTTCAGAAATTTTTCCCCCATTTTCGGAATCGCTTTTTCTGCAATGCCACAAAAAGAGCGGTACGTGTTAAGGTGTGTACGCTACTATGTGATCGGTATTGGCTAAAGCAAACATTTTAGGGCCAAACATCTGGAAAAACTTATATTGAAAATCGCTGTAAAACCTATTTTTCTTTGTTCCCACAATGCAGCTGCAGAACTATAAAACGGTTAGAAACGAATTCTTGTCCTTAGAAGGTCAAATGCTGAGAGTACTAAAGTATCCCCTTTCACCCTTCAGTATTGACTGCCCACCCTCATTCCATCCAGAGGTCAAAAGTTCAAAATGGGTTTTAAGTATACAAAAGCCCAGGGCTATTTTTAGAAAAACTATAACCTTGATCTATTGACCTCTAAAGTTAATTTTCCATCAATTCAGAAACATCACTTTCTCCAATCTAGAAAAAGATACGGATGACAATCCTACCCCCGTAAAAAGGATAACACCTCCCGTCTCGAAATCTGCCAATAGGTAAACGACCTTGTATACCACCATGGAGAATACATTTTTTTCTACGTTTTAAAATATTTTAAGAATTTTAAATATTGAAAGAGAAATAACATTAAAACATAATTATTCCTCCACTTAATCAATTTGGTGTTAAAAATTCAGTGTAATATTTTTAAATATTTAATATATATATATATATAAATATTTAAAAATATTACATTGTATCTTTAACACCTAATATACAACTTAATTGTGATTAAATGCTGTTAATAATAACTTAATAACAACCTAATATACAACTTAAAAAAATATATATATATAAATTATAATAATATATAATACTGTGATTAAATGCTGTTAATAATAACTTAATAACAACCTAATATACAACTTAAAAAAAAATATATATATATAAATTACACTCCCTTTTTGTGTATATTAAGGCTATTTGATGAATTTTTATTCGAGAAATCATATAATAATTTGAATTTAACATAACTGTTTCCAAAAATTACATTTTCCCCTGTAAAGTTGGCTTTTTTTTACAGATTTCCATTGAAGCAGTGAAATTCTCTGATTTGATCTCAAAATTTATCTCTATATCTTGATTGTTTGTTTTATTAGTTTTAAAATGTATATATATATATATATTTATTTATGTATATTTTTTTACAATTATAAAATATAGAATTTTTATAGTTACAATTTTTTTCACACAGTATATTTCTTGATTATAAATCTCTTTTTTTTTTTTTTTCATTTCACTTCATATCATTAACTCATTTTATGATTCATTCACTAAAACTCTCAAAATTTCCAGCATTTTCAATTTCACTAGATAGTTATGACAATAATTAATGTATGTTGCCATTCTAAAGTACAAAAGTCCAAACAAAAGTGAAATGATCGCATAATACTAATTTTCGTGTAATCTTAATGAATTTTTACTAAGAAATGGTGATTATATTAAAAAAATAAGGTACTACATCAATTAATAAAAATAGTTACTGCAAACAAATCAAATAATCCGAGAAATACTTTATTTGATCCTAGAATAAAACATAATAAAATTGTCTTTGCTGTAGGAAAGTGCTAAAGTTTTGTAATAGTAACTGTGATTAAATGTTTTTTTTAAGGTATCTATGTTAGTGGTTCGCAATCCACGTTAAACTGTAGGTCCTGGACTACTGGTAGACCAAAGTGTGCAAAAAATGGCAAACGAAAATGACAAACATTGGCCAAAAATTTCAAATCAAAATGACAAATGATGACCAAAAATGGCAAACCAAACTAAACTTAGGAAGTGAGGATCATAAAAGTTAGGCAGTCTCTCGTTATATCGCCCTTCAATATCGTGCTTCAATCAAATTTTTTTTTTTTTTTTTTTTTTTTTTTTTTTTTTTAAATCTTTATCTTTATCTTTCCATATGCGCATTATATCGGAGATCTATTGTAATGCTGCATCTACTTTAAAAAGAAAAAAAAAAAAATATGTTGTCATTCTGCTTGCTCGCATCCTTTGCAAACTAAACTATCAAAAGCATGTAATGTGTTTTAAACATCACCACAAACCATCTGATATTAGGTAAAAATATCGGATGATTTTAGGCGGCAAATTTTTTTTTTTTTTATTTGGAACATATATACATAGTTGAGTTATGTTAATGAACAGAAAAAATATCTTCTACGCTTGCTTTTTTGTGTATTTTATATGTATATAAATATATATATATATATATATATATATATATATATATATATATATATATATATATATATATATGTATATACTACTGTGCCCAAAAACTAAGACCAATTATTATTTTTTTTTTTTCAAAAACCTTTTATTTTAACTTCTATATTTATTTCATCGCCTTCAAAGTAATCCCCTCCGGACACAATGCACTTATGCCAACTTTTTTTCACGAAAGTCATGAAGAATCAATGCAGTGTGAGCTGGCGCATTCAGTGTTTTCGGTACCAATCGAGATTTGACGTGTTTTCAAAATGGAATTGACCGATCCTTTTGAAACTCCAACATCCTCAGCAAGGTCTCTAATTGTAAATCGACAGTTTGCAGTACCAAATCTTTAATTTTTTGGACGTGAGCTTCGTCGGTGGAGAGTCGACCCGAGGCTCTTCGTCTTCAACGCGTTCTCTGCCTTCTTTTAATTGTTTATACCACTTGTAAACATTTTCTTTCCGATATAGGAATGCTCACCGAATGCCTTCTGCTACATTCTATGCGTTTCCGCATTTCAAAAATCGCCAAAAATTTTCAAATCGCAAAAAAAAAAAAAAAAATCGTTTTAGCGTCTCCCAAAGCCAAGCGTAACTCTAGCACTAATGAATATTTTGACGTCAAATTTCACACAGATGTCAAAAACGGTGCCAGCCACCTAAAAGGAAAAAAAAAAAAAATTGAAATTCCATAAGCCCCAGGAATTTTAAATTGAAAATTGGTCTTACTTTTTGGACATAGTAGTAAATGAACACAACTAGCTATTTCTCTAGCTCTCACACAGTGAGCACTTTTAACTAAATGGAAGCACATACGGATACTGATGAACATATGGACTACAGTTCCAACGCAGCATTAGTGTTAATTCTACTAACGTACGTATCAAAATGAGTGTCACTTTTCTGTTCTGTCACTGTCGTTAGAGGAAAGGCGTTTCATCGTCGACGATTCTTTCAAAACTTCGTCTTACGCTGCGGTCTGTATTGAATTTGGAAAGAAATTTGCGACAAGATATTAGCCAACCAAGATGGTGGAGACACTTGTGTTGTAACGTACAAGCGTCAAACTGATATATCCTTGAAGTGGAAGAAAAGATTGCAAAAATTGTCAGGGAACATTTGCTCAAAGCTTCCAGAAAAATCACTGAAAAGATTTATCCGTCCAACTTAAGAGTTTCGTACAGGTCAAAACATTGTGAAATTACCCAAGAAGGTGAAAATCATGCATACAATGTGAAAGTTGTAAAGGAATTTAAAGATACCAAAAAATGAAAAAAATTGTAATCGGTTGAGCCGATATATACAGGTTACCCATAAAATTTAGAATTTGATGTAAGAAGAAAACGCAATCTTAAATAAAACAAGTAATATAAAAAAAAAAAAAAAAAAAATGTAAAGTCAATTCCTACTTTTTTTTTCACTCTATTGCAGAAAGTCCTTTATAAATAATTTTCATTCATTTTTAAGTTTATCTAGCGCCATCTATTGGTAGATATATGCAACTTAAATCTAAAAAAAAACTAAAATTAATTAATTAAGTTTAATGAATGAATTAATGTTTGAAAAAAATTGTATTAACATCTAGTGTCATCCACTGCAAGTTTTAAAAAAAAAAATGTATTTGAACTTCAGGGGATGAATAAAAACTATTTTATAAACGATTGGAAATTTGAACAAGATATATATATAGGGGAGAGTGCGAGCTAATAGAAGAATTGAAAAAAAAAAAAAAGAAAGAAAAAGTATGAATAAGTTATTCAGGCAATAAATCATGTTCATCAGATGTCGTTCAAAACTGAAAGAAAAAAAAAAATTTTTTAATAAAAAAATTAAAAGACTATAGAATTCCGGAACCTGGTGGCCGAGTAGCTGTCACTCGGTACCACAGGATTCCGGTTCGAGTCCTGGTGGTGCCATGGATGTTTTATAGTGGTTCGGAATCCACTTTAAACCGTAGGTCCAAGTCTAATATGATCTTAGAGCATTATGGGGATAGTGTTTCTCGTTTCAGTAGCATATCTTCCAGCTGCAAGTGCCCCCTGGGTAGTGCTAAATGTGTAACAGTGTTGTAGCCCTTGCTTATGACATAAAAATAAATGTCGATGTATTGCCAGCTGTATTAAGAAAAGAAAAAAAATAGAGAGAATTCCAAACGATTTTATAAAAATGCAGGTGAAAATAATTTAACAAAAAAGCACATTAAAGAAATTTAAATAAACCAATAAGAGTAGCTCGTGAAAAAAGTTTTTAAAAAAATAAATGAACTAATAAGAAACGTTAAAAGTGGTCAAGGAAACGAAAAAAAAATCATGCGATTCAAAGCAATACCCATTATTTTATGGGTAAAAAAAAAAAAAAAAAAAGATTAATGTATTTTAGCATCATCAGTGGCGCAACAGCCCCATGGCGGATTAAGGCTGCCTGCCTACTCGCAGATTTCGAGTCAGGAGATGTTTTTCTTTTTACTAGGTAAGGTTGGCAGCCCTACGCCCAACGCTCTTCTGTCATATTAGACTGGGACCTACGATTTAAATCGGATTCGAACCACTACTATTAATGTATTTTAGCGAATTAGCCCGAAATTGACTCTTAATAATCGGTGAGCAAGCTGGCCAACAGTTACAGTCACAGTTTTCAGAAATAAACAAACTTGATGGCGATTGGTACAACACGTATAGAAAGACTCCAGTTTCCATATGCTATACAAATGCGGGACAGTTACCCCTGTATAACTATTTTTCCATAAGACTATGGAGAGCAATGCCCTCCACTCTGCTGTTTGTGACATTAAATGTGGTTTTTAAATGCCAAAACACTTTTATATTTCAACATTCTTGACTATAAAGAAATATTTGTAGGCGATTCAGCGTTATTCAGGATGCACCATTAAGTATAAGTTGTTTCAATACTGCGTTTACATTTGCCAGCCCATTTTGGAACTAGCAACGTCCAGGAAGGCATCTGGTGGGTTCGTGGCCTCTTCGTCAAATATAAAGCAATAACTTACCCACCTACACATTAACACCTACACATAACACACCCACCACACACACACACAACATGGCAAATTACCTATATTATCTAAAAATATCTACTAGGCCACTCCATTTATCATCACATGCAAATTTGTTAACTGTTATAAGCGCAATCTGTTATAACTGTTATTAACATCTGTTTAAATTAAAAACGAATATTTTTAAATACCAGAGGAAGTAAATAAATTTGTACTAAAAAATAAATTCACTTAAAAATATTATTTTTTTTTTCAAGGAATTGACTGTGTTATTATTTTTTTTACAGATTGATTATATAATCATCCATTTCCACATTGCTGTATTCAAATTTACTTGCAGGAAAGAAATGAAAAGAACGTTGGTGTTGGAAAACAATTTCTGTAAGTACATTTTTAAATACAAATGTATTAAAATTTAAATTTTTTTTTTTTTGTAGTGATTTTAGTATTTATAATACTATTACTTTTTAACATACCGTAATTTTTATAGAATTCTTCGGTCATCAAACATTTTTACTCTAAGTATATTGTTATATATATATATATCTATAGAACTGAGAACTAGAATATCTAGAACTGAGTTGCCCCGATACAGTTTGGGAAGGATGTGAGTGAGAAGTCTGACTGGGACGCACTTACAGTCATATGAGTCATATCTGTGTCAGTCATACAGTCATATCTCTGGCACCAAGCGCCAGAGTGCTGCTAGACACTCGGCCATTCAGGCCCCAAAATGGCATATATATATATATATGCCACTTTAAGTTGTAGGTCCTGGTCTCATAAGACTGTAAGAGCGTCCCAGTCAAGACTTCTCACTCACATCATTCCCAAACTGTATCGGGGCAACTCAGTTCTAGACACAGTGATGTTGGGTGGTGTAGTAGTAGTAGTCATATTAGACTGGGATCTACTATTTAAAGGGGATTCGAACCCCTAAACATCCAGGGCACCGCAGGGACTTGAGCCTGAGATCTGTGGCGCCGAGCTCCACAGCGATAGTTAATCGGCCTAGACCGTAAAATGTTTATTAGGAAAGAAAAATTCCGGAAATACTTTCTAAATACTCAGAAAAGGCAGAGGAGTGTGACTAACTCAGCTACTGATAAGAAAGGAATGAACAGATGTCTAGTTTTCTGAGAATCGGAGTTTGGCAAGGGATTGGGCAAGTCATAAAATGACCTTCACGCGTCCTGCCGGGTTAATACGCCACTTATGTTGGATAACATCTCCTGAAAATTCATTCCTTTAAGATATTACTTTCCCTCACAAACCACCTTAATTTATTATAATACTCCACTTAAATGTTGGATAACTATTCCGGAAAACTCGTTCCTTTAAGATATTACTTTCCCTCTCAAACCACATTAATTTATGATAACCAGTTAACATTTTTAATAAATATTTAAATGATTACCAACACAATACTGTTTGTTAATGATTTGAAATCTCGATATTACAGATGCATTATTCAGTTCGAACGTCAAATTATTCAAAGATCCCATTACTAACCGTGTCTGAAAACACGCAAATATCTTATCTAAGTAATAATTTTTATCGAAGGCTACCTGACACAACACTATCTGAAAAACCGTCTCTCTAATACGTCATTTAAAAGTAAAAAAAAAAAAATTATAATTACGAAATCAATTTGCATCAAATTGTAAAAAGATATGGCAGAAACGTTTTCTTTTTTGGAGTCGTCTGTAATGCTTTTGGTTTCTTTACAAAACTTGGTCTTTCTTTTTTTTTTTTTTTTATGACTGTAAACTCTTCCTGCGCCTATTTTCGACATACTCTTGAAAACTTATCCCCGAAGATATTACTTTCCCTCACAAACCACCTTAATTTATTAAAACCAGTTAAAATTTTTATCAAATTAATAAAAAAAATAAATGATTACCAACATCATAAGTGTTTATTACTGATTTAAAGTGAAATCTCGATATTACAAATATATTATTCAGTTTAAACGTCGAATTATTTAAAGATCCCATTACTATCCATGTCTGAAAACACGCAAATATCTTATCTAAGTTATAATTTTATCGAAGGCCAACTGACACAACAAAAACCGTCTCTCTAATACGTCGGTAAAAAAAAATTATAATTACGAAATCAATTTGCATCAAATTGTAAAAAGATATGGCAGAAACTTTTCTTTTCTTTTCTTTTTTTTTTTTGAAGTCGCCTGTAATGCTTTTGACACTTTTGGTTTCTTTCCAAACTTCGACTTTTTCTTTTTTTTTCATGACTGTAAACTCTGCCTCCACCTATTTTCAACATACTTACTTCAAATCATTATTAAATTTAGACTTTTTTTCTCTCTTTTTCGTTTAAAACTACTAGATGCCCCCGACCGTTTAACTGTTTAACGGCAACCGTAATTCGAACGGCTAGACAGTTTTTATAACCCCCTCCTCCCTTCTCTGTAGAATCCCCGCAGCGTCTGAGACCTTGGGAAAAACTACTTTATTTGCTCTTTCGAAAATAAACACAACTTCCTCGGTTGTGCATCGATAATGATGTGGCATTCTGGAAATTTTCCGTTCGTAAATTTCTCTTGATTGACAGCGCGCCCTGAGGCGTTACGCCTTGCTGCTTGCTGCCTGTAGTAGAAGAAAACTTGCTTCAGAATACCCCTGAGGAAGAAACCTGCTCTACTGGAAAAAGAAACTAAGTATCATCTTCTACCATTTACTACTTCCCAGTGCTCTGCGGTTTCTTGCAAACGCTGGGAGTGTCTGTCGTCTGCCAGAGAATTTGGTGGTGGAAGTAGGAAGTGGTTATGTTCTACGCGGCGTGTTCATCAAATTGCTGGGAAGTAAATTAGAGGAACAACTTTTTTTTTTTGCTCTTTTGAGTGAGAGTTCATGTCTTTCGGGAAATTCTTTTGGTTCGTTTTTACTTTTCTTTACCATTTAGTTTAGCCACATAGTAGTAATAGGTTTGCCACTTTGGGGCACGCATGGACTTCACGTGATTTTTACAATCGATACTGCTCATTATCAGGAGCGACGTGATGGCTGGTCCCTATCATTCTGCTATTAATTTCTATCGGACTGGGAAAGAAAGAACGAATAATGTAATGAAATGTGACTAGGAAGTGGTACATATAAAAAACATATCTAATAATAAACATAAAAACATACGTAATACCAGATATGTTTTTTTTTTTTTTTTTTTTCCAGAAATGGTTGAACCACATTTTTAAAGCTTCGTATATCAAAACACAAGGGTCTCTCTCTCTAATCCGATATTTATATCTGTCGGATTAGACCGTCGGATTATTTATCATTTGGTTTAACCACAGGGTAGTAATAGGTTTGCCACTTTGGGGCAAACATGATTCTCACGTGGTAATATACTTCACGTGATTTTCACAATAGACACTGTCCACTTTCAGGCTTCTCCCCCTAGGGGACTCTCACTAGCAAATCTGTATCGTCTATCTTGTCTTTCCGAGGGTAAATTAGAGGAATAACTTCTTTTTCACTCTTGATTGAGAGTTCATGTTTTTCGGGAAATTCTTTTGGTTAATTTTTACTTTTCTTTACCATTTTGGTTTAACCACAGAATAGTGTTAGAAGGTAGTAATAGGTTTGCCACTATGGGGCAAACATGATCATACAATTTACGTGACTTTTACAATGGACACTGTCCACTATAAGGTTGGGGACACTCACTTTGTGTAGATTGCACATAGAGAATCTGTATCGTCTATGTCAGGGTCTCCAAACTTTCCAGCCTTAGGGCCGTACTGTTTACTCAGTAAGTACCAAGGGCCAACACCGATTTAATTTTTCTGCCATTATCTATAATTTCTAGACTAGTCGCCGGGTACGTGCTCTGAGCGAGCATACGCTTGCTAAATTCGCTGGTTCAATTGTATGTATCAATACGACCGTGAGACTTGACGACATCTAGTGGTCAAAAGCGGAAATAGGTAGGTAATATCCTTTACCGCTAACAGGTTAACGCCCATACGTAACTGAATTTTGATTTAACTTGTACTTTTTTTGTGTGTGATTTACTAGTATGGAAAAAGAAGCGAAAAATAGACAGTGAATGCAGAACATTCAAAGATCAATGGAACTTTCAATATTTCGTGATTGATCAATGGAACTTTCAATATTTCGTGATTGATCGATGGAATTTTCAATATTTCGTGATTGATCGATGGAACTTTCAATATTTCGTGATTGATCAATGGAACTTTCAATATTTCGTGATTGAACAATGGAACTTTCAATATTTCGTGATTGAGCAATGGAACTTTCAATATTTCGTGATTGAGCAATGAAACTTTCAATATTTCGTGATTGATCAATGGAACGTTCGATATTTCGTGATTGATCAATGGAACTTTCGATATTTCGTGATTGATCAATGGAACTTTCGATATTTCGTGATTGATCAATGGAACTTTCAATATTTCGTGATTGATCAATGGAACTTTCAATATTCGCTGTCGCGGGCCGGATTGATGACACTGGCGGGCCGTAGTTTGGAGACCCCTGGTCTATGTTGTCTTTCGGAGGGGGTGCAATAAGGTCCCCCTGACCTGTCTTCGGACTTGATCCGGGCGACCTCTGTGAAGAGGTTAAGAGGTTAACAAGGAAAATAATATAGAGAGAGGTAACAAGGATTTGCAACGGACAGGAACCGGCGTCTCTAATCTTCTGTCTGGATCGTTTCGAGGTAGGGGCATAGCTCGCCAGCTGTTTTTCTCCTCTGGATTGTGTAGTGCACTCTGGTATGTAGTGCATTGCGAGTGTGGAGAACAGGCCGATATCCACCTCCGATATAACAGTGTAAATACAGTTGAAACAATGAAAATTGCCCAGAATATATTTATGAATATAATAAACAAACAAAACAAAAAATCCACAATCATAAACAAATAAAAATAGAAATTGAACTAAAATTTTGCGCGGACGTTTTAAATCATAATTGGGGACGTAAGAGTCCATCTCCTGGATTGTAGTATTTTCACGATTAATAAGCGTGTCAAAAATTTAATAGAGATGTGTTTAAGAAAAGCTTTTGAAGAAGGTATGTTAATAGCTTTATAGATACCAGAATGGCGCATGAACCATTTAGCAGAGGTAATTTGGCGGATAGTGATATTTTGTAGAGTTTCAAGCGTTTTTAAATTAGATTTAGCTGCATAGGACCAGGCAGGGCAAGTGTACATGAAATTGGGCGAAGCGTAGCCGTATAAAGAAGAATTTTGTTATCTCTGGTCATGGTAGAATTTCTATTTATAAAGAGGGTAGAGTTTTCTGAGGGCAATACAGAAATTTAGTTTTGGTGTTAGCAGAAAATGTTATTTCAAGTTAAATGCTGATCCAGTATAACTCCTAAATATTTAGTTTGAGTATTCCAAAGTATAATAGTATTATTGTGATCTTAATCATTGGCTTTTTCGTTTATTTCCAATAGAGAAGAAAACAGCTTCAGTCTTACCTACATTTAAAGAAATTTTCCATTTAATTGAACCAGTTATTGAAAATTTTAAGGTGAATAGTAAGGGTGATAGCTAAGAAATTTAGTGTTTTAATTTTTGCAAAGGATTGCAATATCATCAGCGTAGATAGCAGTTAAGAGTTTAGGATTAGTTGAAATATCAGCAATAAAAATAGAAAAAGACGTGAAAGTTTACTACCTTGTGGAGTACTAGCCATAATATTTTTAATAGAAGAGACTTTTTTACGTACAGTAAAAGTTCTATGTGAAAGATAGGAGTGAATACGAGTAAGTTTAATCAAGTGAGGAGGAAAGTTGAGAATAATAAGTTTATATAGTAATCCGTCAATCCAAACTATATTGAATGCTTTCTGAATATCAAAGAAACACCCCACCCGTGCAATATTTGTTTTGAAAACCCTCAGTAAAAATTCGATAATTCTCAGTAATTTATGTGTGGTAGAAATTCAGGTATTTTCTGAGGCTAAATTGTTCAAGATTTAAAACATTATTTTCAGTAACAAAAGTATTGAGACTTTTAAAAAGGGATTAGGTTTTACTATAAAAAATATTTATGATTAAATTAGAAAGCCTTTTCTGAAGCCAAATTGTTCAGGATTTAAAATATTATTTTCAGTAACAAAAGTATTGATATTTTGAAAATAATGGCTTCAGCAATTTTATTGATGGATGAAAGTAAGGAAATAGGTCTACGGTTATTTGGGTTAGTGGGATCTTTTTCCAGGTATCCCTCCTCATATGCCCAAACCTCTGTTTTTATGTGTTTTTTTTTTCTTATTTTGTCCAGTTTTTTTCTCAAAATATTCCTTTACAATGGTGTCCGTCACCAAAGTCGCATGTTTCTCTTCGAAGAGACACCTCATCATTAAATTACACGAGAACACATAACCCCCATCAATTTAAACCCCGCAAAGGGATATGACTTTCAATCAGCAAAAGACGTACCTCCGAAAACATCTGGTCATCCTTTGAACATATCGGATTCCCATTCGGTAAAGGCTAGTGACCCTCAGACAGCCCTTCCAAGGCACACACATAGAATATAGCATAAATATAACATACTACTGTGCCCAAAAAGTAAGACAAATTATTTTTTTGCCCAAAAACTCTTTTTATTTATTCTTCCAAATTTATTTCATCGCCTTCAAAGTAATCCCCTCCGGACACAATGCACTTATGCCAACTTTTTTTCAATCCTCACTGCATGCTAAGCAGTCATCGGCAGGATGGCCTTCAAAGCGCGCGGCGAACGTTGAATATCTTCAGTCGACTTAAAACGGTGTCCCCGGAGTGGTCTTTTGAGTTTAGGGAATAGCCAGAAGTCGCACGGTGTAAATACGGTGGTTGTGGAACGATAGTGCAGTGTGAGCTGGCGTATTCAGTGTTTTCGGTACCAATCCAGATTTGACGCTTTTGAAGCATAAAACATCTTTTAGAATGGAATTATGAGATTCAAACATCAGCAGCAAGGTCTCTAATTGTCAATCGACGGTTTGCAAGCACCAAATCTATAATTTTTTGAACGTCAGCTTCGTCGGTTGAGGTTGATGGCCGAAAAGAGGGCTCTTCTCCTTCAACGCGTTCTCTGCCTTCTTTGAACTGTTTATACCACTTCTAAACATTTCTTTCCGATATAGGAATGTCTTCTGGAACATTTTATACGTTTCCGCAAACAAAATTGAATGCAAGTTCTTGGCTCAATTTATTCAGGCATTTCAAAAATCGCCGTAATTAGTTTTAGCGTCTCACAAAACCAAGCATAACTCAAACACTAATGAATATTTTGACGACAAATTTCACACAGATGTCAAATTTTAAATTGAAAATTGGTTTTACTTTTTGGACACAGTAGTAAATTCACATCAATATTCCAATCCAGGCTATAGATATATTAATTTAATTTTGAAAATAGTTTAGTAGGAATCATAATAATTAGGCGAAACGTCTTCATCGGATAATTATTTTCATTTCTGCTTAATTGTTTATTTTCTTAATGTGTCAGTTAGCATAGCTTCTTTTGTACAATTCATCATTTTAATTAGCAGACAAAAAAGATGGAAAATTTATTAAGAAATGAGAAGACTAATTTATCTAAATGTATAGTTATATTTTGTGCACGAAATATAATTAAAATTGTGTTGTACAACTCATGGGAAATCAGAATGAAGTTTGCGGAAGAATTAATGACATTTTTTTATCTCATCTTTTGTAAGAACGCCAACTTATTATTCTGCTTTAAGAGAATTATGAAAATTAGATTACTAAGAAATTGAGATAATTGAATGAAAACAAATTTAGTGTAATTTTATTTTATTTATAATTACGTGTACCATATTTTACATTATATTTAACCTTGAGCTTAAAATTTAATCTCATGGTCATTGTTAACGAAAAATTATTAAGAAAATTGGTCGGTCTTCAAAAGTGGTTAAAAAAACATGCAAAACATTAAGCATTGACACATTAAACACTAAAAATAAATATATAAAACATTAAACATAAACATATAAAATATTAAACACTAAATATAAACTTATAATATTAAAATTTAAAACTAAACATATAAAACTAAACATAAACATATAAAGCATTAGACACTAAATATAAATACATAAAGCATTAAGAATTAAAAATAAACTTATAAACATTAAACACTAAATCTAAACACATATATGTATTAAAAATTAAAAATAAACGTATAAAACAATAAATACTAAACATAAGCATATAAAACTAAATATAAACATACAAAATATTAAACACTAGATATAAATTCATAATCTTTAAACATAAATATAAAAAACATTACACATTAAACATAAACATATAAAGTAATAAACACTAAACAAAAACATATCAAATATTAAACACAAGAAATAAATGCATAAATCATCAAACATAAATAAATAAAACATTAAACACTAAACATATAAAATATTAAGCACTGACACATTAATATATAAAGCAGCCCGACTCCTGTCTCAGTGGTAACTTGCGCCACTGGTGAGCATTAGGACTGAAGTTCAATCCGATAGCGGCTTTGTTGTAGACACTGTGACTCGATAGCGTTTGGGATGCTCAGCATTATATCTCGTTAGTTAGATTACCTATTGGGCTTTTCCCGAGTTTTCTCCCATACGATACGCAAATGCGGGGTAGTTCACCCTAAAAGTCCTCCCGGAAGGCAGTGCCCTTCTTCAATGACACGGAGCCAAATCAGACTTCTACTTACGGACTCCCCATCACAATAGAAGCTGCCCCCAGTCCCTTCCCTCCTTCCATGAAGCCACATGGGTTCTTGGATTGAGTCTAGATGTTGCTGTCGACCAAGTGGGATGAAAACATATTTAAATAATCTAGCATGAAACATATAAACATAAAACCTCGATCTATTATGCATGTTAACCACCAATTTCAGACCATATCTGTAAAAAATAATACTTAAAATATCTTGTCCAAAAATTTGCCAATTTGAGACTCATGAGCCAAACTTAGCCAGTTGATTTGCTTTAATTTTTAGCATACTTCATTTTTTTTTTAATTTTTAAATATTCTATTAAAAAAACGATGAAATTATCAAAGAAGTTGAACGTTTATTTAAAAGGCACAGTTGCATGTAGCAAATCTTTGGAACTCGGCCAAGAAGTAGTTAATCGCATTGTCATTGATTTGTAAAGTTGGAAGTTTGGTTTGGTTTGTCTTTCTACGGTCATCTTGTGTACACGAGGGCTAAACGGACCGTGACCTACAGTTTTAAAGTTGATTCCGAACCACTCACAAACATCCATGTCACAGCCGGGATTCGAATCTGAAACCTGTGATACCAAAGGGCAGAGCGATAGCCACTTGACCACCAGGCCTCTGTAAAGTTGGAGGATACTGTGGGGGTTTCTTGCCCAACTCTATCCAATTATCGAGTTGCATCTGACGAATTGAGACGGCCTGAGGCACCTGCGCATTACATCACAAACGTGTTTCATTTGGAGAGATCTGGCGATCTAGCTAGCCAGAGAAATATTTCACAAACTCAAAGACATTTAGTAAAAATGATATTCGTGTGAGGTCGAGCATTATCTTGTTGAAATGTATCCCATTTATATCTGAGGACATTTACTTATAAAGAATATAACAATTGCAATTCTCAATTATCTTCATGTAATGCAAAAGTTTTTTTTTTTTTCTTTCTAATGCAGCTGGCAAACACAGACACCTTGGTGTTGGATGCCTTAAGGCAAGTGCTGCACAGACGTACTCACTTTGCATTACCCAGGGGGCGCGTGTAACTTGAAGATAAGCCACGGACGCGGAGTAACAATGCCCCCGCAACGCTCTACGATCCTATTAGGACCGGGACCTACGGTTTAAAGTGGATTCCGAACCACTACAAACAACCATGGCACCGCCGGGACTCGAACCCGAAACCTGTGGTACCGAGCGCCAGAGCGCTAGCCACTGGCCATTCAGGCCCTGTAATGCAAAAAGTAATTAATTTAAAATTTTTGGCAAACAGGAATTTTTTTTCCTTGAAGAAATTAATGTTCAAAAGTAATTTTTCAATACCGGTGTTTGTTTCCCAACAACTGTTTTTAGTTTTAAAGTTCTAGTACGCATGATATTAGCACACACATAACGATCTATGATCATAAGTTATATTATTCTCATTTATATTTTATAATCCATTTTAAATAAACTTATTTACTAGAATAACTTCATTTTTAAAGTATAATGCATATGGTCGGTTTGGTTTGTCGATCTATGGACATTTTTTGCACATTTTACGTTAATTGGACGACCTACTGTTTAACGTGGATTCCAAACCACTCACAAACATCCGTGCCACTATCAGGATTCGAACTTGAAGCCTCTGGTACCAAAGGCCACAACACTAATCAACTGGCCATCAGGCCACCTGATGGTTGGGTTTTTTTCCTCTATTTCTGTAACTACTCGTATGAGTACTTTTATTACATTTATCTACATACAGTTTTCAAATAATATAGAACATCTCTTGCCTGGAGTTAATATTTTCTTATTATTTAACATATTTATGATATTTCAAAATATTATGCAGTAAAAACGAGTAAAAGTGAAAAATTATTTTCGAAAATTCTTCAAAAGAAAAGGGGACAGTTAAATTTAAATACTGGGAAATATTATTCATCTTAACAATTTATTGCAGAATAAACTCATAAATTTCACATCATTAAGTCATTATATCTCTATATATTACTGTATTATAACAACAACAACCAACACTTTCATCTAAACACAATGTGCAAAGAAAAATCTTTAGCAGGAGAATCAGTGGTTGATTACCAGTCAAGGGCATTGCCACCAATTCTATACGTTATACTTTACGTCATCCAGTATTGAGTATAATTTCCAACTGATAAATAACTTGTTTTTATCGCTTTATTTATAACTTTCAGCTGAATTGTTGACGTTATAAAAAGCGTAATACTTATTGTAAACTTGATTTGGAACGTGTATGAAATTCAAATGTACGGCTTTCTTCTTTCTTGAAAATGGGTCATTTTGAATTTCTAAATCATAACGCATAATCAGCACTAGTAAATGGTCTATTATTATAGTAATAATACGCAATTAAGGATTGGCATACAAACACCAACAAATATTGCCATAATTAAAATTTAAAAAAAAAAGCATTATGATATGAAAGTATGGGACCTAATGGACGAGTGACTAGCGCTCTGGCGCCCGGTGTCACAGGTTTCGATTCAAATCCCAGCGGTGCCATGGATATTTATAGTGTTCTGGAATCCACCTTAAACCGTAGGTCCCGGTCTAATATGACTGTAGAGCTTTGAGCGTAGGGCTGACAACCCTACCCCAAACTAATGTCAACATTATATAATCCTATAGGACTAATATGTCTGTAGAGTGTTGGACTGACAATCCTACACCGTAGAAAGAAAAGATAACCTGTCTCGAAATTTGCCAGTAGACAGATGGCCTTGGCCCACCATGGGGCTGGGTGTTTGTTGTTTACCGTGGATGTTTGTAGGGGTTCGGAATCCACTTTAAACCGTAGATCCCTGTCTAATATGTCTGTAGAGTGTGATGCGCCTGATGGCCGAGAGGCTAGTGCTCTGGCTCTCAGTATCACAGGCATCGGGTTCAAATCCCGGCGATGCCATGGATGTTTTTAGTTTGGAATCCACTTTAAGTCGTTGGTCCCGGTATCATATGACCGTAGAGCGTCACACAGCCCAAAGAGACTTCTTCTCACCCACATCATTCCCAAACTGTAAAGGGGTAACTCAGCTCTACGCAACAATGATGTGGTGTGATGTAGTAGTAGTAGTAGTTGTAGAGTGTTGGACTTAAACACTACCCCGTAAAAAGAAGTATTTCTGTAAAAGTAGATCTTCTGTCTCGAAGTAGACAGACGGCCTTGTCCCACCATGGGCTGTTGCGTCAATTAAAAAGAAAATATATAAAACTATATATCATACATAAAAAAAATGCTTCTATATGATAAATATTTTTATATCAATGTTTTTTTTTTTTTTTTTTTTTTTTTTTAATTTTTAATGTAGGTAAATATTTTTTCAAATTAATATTTGATTTATGCTTAGTTTATTTATTATTTTTTTAAATATATTAAACACGGAGAGAACATAAAAAAAAAAAAGAACTGGTACAATTAAGTTTTGTGTGGCTGAAGGTTATTCGGAACGTTTATTATAAAGCCCAAATTGTTGAATATCACTCCATGGAGCTAATCTTCAACCAACCGTTTCATCTACTTAACACAGGGTATATACTAGCAGAAAAAGCAAATCTTTCACAGCAGAATCAACAGTTGATTGTCAGCCAAGGACATCACATACCGATTCTACACGGTAGCCAATTACACAGGGTGACACCTACCCCTTTCCTTCAATCACTTCCCCCTGATAACTATTATTTATCTTCCCCCAGAATAATTTGAACATGCTCCGCTTTCTACTGAAAACTGAATCGCACATTTTTTGTTATTCATTACTACTATTAACTACTAACTACTACAACAACAACACGCAATTTCCCACCCCAGTTTTAACTTGGGAGTCCATAGAATAACCTGGTGCATTTTAAAAACCAATTATTGCAGCAGAAGGAGGTCCTGTTGGTGTGCTGAAAAGAGTTTTGATGGGTGTGCTGGTGTGAGGTATACCGCCAAATTAAAAGCAGCACATGAGATAACAGAAGAAAAATAAAAGAAAAGAAAAAATGAAAAGAAAAAAAGAAGAAGAATCTGGAAATTTGGTCGTAATGATGCGTTACAGGGCGTTCGTTAAAATAAAATCTACCTGTCGTCCTTGATAGTCTAGTAGCTCTGAAGCGCCATAAAATAGCCTACACAAAGAACAGGTGAGTCATTAGAAACTATGGGATGTCGGGATGCTCATAAATATACAAAAATAGCACTTCAATGCCACACATGGAAATTACTGAATTTGTGTTCTTCGTCCTCTGTGTAGGGATGGACGCCGTCAATCTTTTTCTAAATTCTGTTTATTACTAGATAAACCCACACTTTCTCAAAAGTTATCTATAAACTTTTTTTTTTTCCATTATTATTATTTTCGCAATCTACATGCATATATGCATAAGATGAAAGAAAATGAAATGCATCAAAATAGGGAAACAAAATTCCTATAAGACAAAAAAAAAAAAAAAAAAATTATAAATGTCCTTTAAAGCAAAATTAATGTCTAAAACCATACTATAAGATATCACTCGATTTACAAGAGCTAACAGAATTAAATTAAAGATCGCATACCTGTCAACTAAACAGGAGGTTTTGTTCAAATTTTACTTTTACTTTAAAAATCCTAATTGGTATTAAATTTTTATTTAGAAGATCTTTAAATTAAGGTATAAGATTGAAACAAATAACATGATCCAGCTTTCGTTTAATACAAAAATTAAACACTAGAAAAATATTTTATATCTCAGTGCTGGCTAGAAGATCAAATCCATTGCCAGTAACGTACTAACTTCGATGCAGGATTTATAGGAAAAATATTATATTAAATATTATTATTATTATATTATATATTATATTGCTATTACCAAAATCGAACCAATTACTAAATCACTTATTAAATTAACGTAATATCACGCATTAGAACTTTATGTTGGCAATTTTTTTTTTTTTTAGTGCTATTAAATCGGATCACACAAGCCGCAAGTCGCATTCAGCCAATGACACCTAAATAAGAGGATTGGGTCATATTTTTTAATCGCTTATTAATAACACTTCAATGCCACACATGGGAATTATTGATTTTGTTCGTCGTCTGTAGAAATGGACGGTGGAAGTAGGGGTTCTCTAGTCAATCTTTTTGTAAATTCTGTTTATCACTACATAAACCAACACTCTCTGAAAAGTTATCTGTGAACTTTTATTATTATTTTTTTTTTTTCATTCTTCATGCATATATACATATGGAGAAAGCAAATAAATCCATAAACATGGGAGAAAAAAATTCTATCAGTCAAAAAACAAAATAGCAAGTTCATATGTGTCCTTAGTAAAATTAATATGCGGACAATATACACTGAAGTGACAAATGTCATGGGATAGCAATATGCAAATTTTCAGATGTCAGTAGCATCGCGTAGAACAGGTATAAATGCGCAGTGCTTTCGCAGAGCTTTCATTTCTGTTCAAGTGATTCATGTGAAGAGGTTTTGACCTGATGATGACCGCACGACGGGAATTAACAGACTTTGAACGCGGAATGTTAGTTGGAGCTAGACGCATGGGTCATGCCATTTCGGAAATCGTTAGGGAATTCAACATTCCCAGATCCACTGTGTCAAGAGTGTGCCGAGAGTATGACATTTCAGGCATAACATCCCACCATGGACAGCGCAGTGGTCGACCGCCTGCACTTAACGACCGAGACCGGCGACGTCTGCAAAGAGTCGTAAATTCTAACAGACAAGCAACACTGCGTCAAATAACCGCAGAAATCAATGTGGGACGTACAAGGGACTTGTCTGTCAGAACTGTGCGGAGAAATTTGGCTTTCTTGGGCTATTCCAGCAGAAGTGCCTTTACTGATAGAACGACATCGCTTGCAGCGACTCTCGTGGGCACGTGAGCATATCGGTTGGTCCCTAGATGAATGGAAAACCGTGGCCTGGTCCGATGAGTCACGATTTCAGTTGGTAAGAGCTGATGGTAGGGTTCGAGTGTGGCGCAGACCCCACGAAGCCATGGACCCAAACTGTCAGCAAGGCACTGTTCAAGCTGGTGGTGGCTCCGTAATGGTGTGGGCTGTTTTTTCATGGCATGAACTTGGTCCTCTGGTGTGACTGGACCGAACATTGACTGAAAATGCTTATGTTCAGCTACTTGAGATCACTTGCAGCCATTCATGGACTTCATGTACCCAAACAACGATGGGATTTTTATGGATGACAATGCGCCATGTCACCGGGCCACAACTGTTCGCGATTGGTTTGAAGAACATTCTGGACAATTCCAACGAATGATCTGGCCACCTAGATCGCCCGACATGAATCCCATCGAACATTTATGGGACATCATCGAGAGGTCTGTTCGTCCCCAAAATCCTGCACCATCAACGCTTTCACAATTATGGGCGTCTATCGAGACAGCATGGCTCAATATTCCTGCAGAAGACTTCCAACGACTTGTTGAGTCCATGCCACGTCGAGTTTCTGCACTTCGCCGGGCGAAAGGAGGGCCGACACGATATTAAGAGGTATCCCATGACTTTTGTCACTTCAGTGTATAGGACATATATAACCTATATAACAATATTATAGGACATCACTCGATTTACAAGTGTTAGTATCATTAAATTAAGGATCGATACCTGCAGAGCTCATTCACCCAATGTCACCTAAATAGCAGGTTTTGCATCATATTTTTCTTTTCTTTAAAAACTTAATTGGTAAGAGTTTTTTAAGAAGATCTTCAAATTTTTATGTAAGATTGAAAAAAAAAGTTGAAAAATATTTTATTCAATATTTTTGCTGGGTGGAAGATCAAATCCATTGCCAGTAACGTGTTAACTTGGATGCAGGATTTATAGAAAAATATTATATTAAATATTATGCTATTACAAAAATCGAACCAAATATTAAACCACTCATCAAATTGACTTAATACCTCGCATCAAATGCTTTATTTGTTTACATTTTTTTTTATTTATATTTATTTATTTTGTTAGTTCCATTAAATCAGGGATCACACACCGCAAGCCGCATTCAGTCAACGCCTCCTATAAATAGGAGGTTTTGTACATATTTTTCTGTTTCTTTAAATACCTAAATGGTAAGATACCCTAATGGTAATTTTTTAATACCCTAATGGTAATTTTTTTAGAAGATCTTCAAATTTAGGTGTAAGATTTAAACTAATAACATAATCCGAGTTCAATACAAAAATTAAACATCAGAAAAAAATATTTTATTTTTACTGGCTAGAAAATCAAATACATTGCCATTAACGTAATAGCCAGAAATTCGATTATAAAAAATATATTGCTGCATTTCCAACGCCTGTTCTTTTTTTTCAGATCTAATAATTTCGATCCTCCAACCATTTTTTTTTTTAAATAATGTTTTAGAAATTGAAAAGTCATTTTCAATAATATGGAGCAAATGGGTTCACAAAATATGATTTAAAACTTTTCAAATATTCAAACCACCTTTTGAAATCTGCTAACTACTCATATTAATAGCATATATTGGATGATATATGAATATATGGGTAAAAAATAGGGATAATATGAATATGTGGGTAAAAATAGGGATAATATGAATATAGGGGTAAAAAATAGGGATAATATGAATATATGGGTAAAAAATAGGATAATATGAATATAGGGGTAAAAAATAGGGATAATATGAATGTATGGGTAAAAAATAGGGATAATATGAATATAGGGGTAAAAAATAAGGATAATATGAATATATGGGTAAAAAATAGGGATAATATGAATATATGGATAAAAAATAGGGATAATATGAATATATGGATAAAAAATAGGGATAATATGAATATAGGGGTAAAAATAGGATAATAAATATATGGATAAAAAATAGGGATAATATGAATATATAAAAAATAGGGATAAAAAATAGGGGTAAAAAATAGGGATAATATGAATATATGGGTAAAAAATAGGGATAATATGAATATAGGATAAAAAATAGGGATGATATGAATATAGGGATAAAAAAATAGGGATAATATGAATATAGAGGTAAAAAATAGGGATAATATGAATATAGGGGTAAAAAATAGAAAATATGAATATAGGGATAAAAGCATCCAAATATTGCTATTTCATGCTCATGTAATTGTTGTAGATAACAGTGAAGTATTTATACAGCAAAATGATAATAATAATGAGTTGAGAATAATATATGAATTAGAAGATCAAACAAAGAAATTGAACGCCTAATTAAAAATAGAGACATTGTGAGATACATCAAATCACAAAGAATCCGCTGGCTCAGACATGCACATCGCAGAGATGAGGGAAACATCATTAAAAGGATTATGCTATGTAAATTGTTCAACAACAGGAAGACCAAGGAAAGATGGATTGATAGTGTCGAAGGGGATCTTTGACAACTGAAAATGATTAACTGGAAGAGAATGGCATTGCAGCAAGACAGATGGAAAGCTGTTGTGTTGCTGTAATGCCAGTAAAGAAGAAGAAGAATACATAAACACTGCATGAAATGCATATAGTAAAATATTATTTAATAGTTAGTTTAAAAAGATTCAGTGAAAAAAATTCTGAAATATTTATAATAATAATAAAAATAAAATAGATTTCAACTTTCAGTGGGAGCCGTATTTAAATTAAATGACTTGATTATCTTCAGTATATGAATCCACACTCTAATTACACATCGTTGCTGCTCTGATTGGTTAAATCTGAGATGTCATCTTCCAGGAACGTCTTTACTTAAAAATAGTTATAGTAATTTTAATACAGTTATGCGTAACCGGATTTTTTGGGACTAGACAGAAATTATAGTTTTTGGGCTAGTTTTTTCTCCCAGTATTCAGTATAAATTTTTATTTATTCTGTATTTATGGAATGTTTTTTTTTTTTCTTCTTTTTTTATTCTCTATTCATATTCGTATTTTTTGCATTTCATTCCTATTTCCTTTCTATAAATTCATATTTTCTTTTTAAAAAAAAATAGTTCAAAATTTCTCTGCAGATGGCGTAAACTACGCTATAAATCATCATTTTTGGGCACCTAATAGTTTTGCTGACTAGACTTACAAATTATTTGGTATGTTTTTATTTATGTTTTATATTTTTTTATTTATTTATTTGAAAGCCGTTTTTCTCCCCTCTAGGCATTTTTTTTTTTTTACGTGCTTTTTTTTTTTATAGCATACATAAGAATGCTTATATATACAAATGAGTTTTTAGAAAAACAAAAATAAAAGGCATCAAACTCGAAAAAACTGTTGATAACATTCCGTGAACAATAAAAAGGTTAAACAATTAAATAAAAACGTTAAACGTTTAAACAATTCCGTGATCAAACTAAAATTACGTTTAATTTGCTTAAATATGTTTCATATACTTATATTTTGTTTATGTATGTGAATAACAATACACTCTAAATTAAACGTTAACCATTTAATTTACCAGAGGATTAAGCTCTATATTTCTTGCTGCCCACGTAGTCTATACTGTTATAGTTACTACAGTACGCTTATTCCCTCCCGGAAATACGGATTGAAGATAAAATAAATAAAAAAATTTAAACAGTACAAAAAGGAAATAAATAATATTCATTAAAGAATTATGATTGCACTTTAAAAGAAATAAAGTATTCATTAGATTACCCTTCTTATATCTCTATTTCTAAATCTATGATCATAGTAAGTAATAGTTAGATATATCTCAAATATATTGTTAAATATATCTATACAATCAACAATAATTATATCTAGATGGTTTGATTTGTCGCTCTACGGTCATTTTGTGCACACTTTAGGCTAATTAGACTGGGAGCTACATTTTAACGTGGATTCCAAACTACTCACAAACATCCATGCCACTGCCAGGATTCGAGCCTGAAGCGTGTGGTACTAACCAAAATTTAGCCAAAAAATAGAAAAACCAAAAAATATCCATTTGGCCATCAGGCCCTTTTATTTAGATGAGATGTACCAAAAATATCTTTGCGATTGGTTTGCTGAGCATCACTGGCCTAAAGCTATACATCTGCTGTATCGGGAGCTTTGTTTTTGTTAAAGTTTCCGCTTGTAAGCTAAAATGTTTCTCTAATATCATAGTGGCATCTGCTACCAGGACATAAAACGTGTGCGTCTTTATTTAATATTCAACGAATCCATCGCACCACAAAAATATGCGTTTACGTGCCAGGAAATTGGGAAATTACAGATAATTCAGTTACAGCTACCCATCAATTTACTTCAACAACTTCAAAGAGCATCCTCCTCGTAGAGAGATGCCACCTTCTAAGTACACAGCACTCATTATGGACACCTTTTCACCATAGTTCACTTCCTTCCTCTTAGTCTGTGGATAACGGATCCCAAAATAGCTCTCCATAAACACCGGTCATCTTCCGATATACATAATAATGGAAAAGCATCCTCATCACCCGTAAGCTGTTGCTCATATAAAGTAGCTAATTCCGTGGAAGACCGTCTGTGATTGATGAGAGGACCAAAGAAGGTCAAGTTTTTGGAAAGCTGCTGTCAGCTGCCACTGGGAATGGAAACTTTAGGGGTGGACGAAAGGGGGAGATTGTTTTGCTCTCAGATCCTCTCTCCTCCCCTCCATTAAATTTTACTCTCCCTACTTTCATCTTCTTTGGTGTTTTGCCTTGTTTACAACCGGAAGTGTTATTGTTGACGCTTCCAGAAGGTTAGAAGATCAATTTTTTGTGGGAATTGAGGAAGTTTGTTTCGGTTCTCTTTTTTTCTTTCCTTTTTCTCTCTCTTCTTTAGCTCTCTTTTTTGGTCTTCCCGACCCTCAGAACTGCTTCTATTGGATTGAAAGATTTATTTGTTAGTTTTTGTTATTATGGTCTACATTGAATTTTTATATATATAAAAATCAAGGCCAAATTTTATTATATAATGTCAACTCCAGGATATCACATAAGAAGTGGATCGAATCTTTATAATTCGTACTAGTCAGATACGAGCAAAATAAATAAATCTTCGATACCAATCTTTTTTAAAAATTATTTGAATCTTGCTGTGAATTTATTAGAATCATGTGAATCGCAGGAATATTTTGAATACATGCCATGATAATAATAATAAAAAAAAGCTTAGATCATTGTAATCTTAGCATTATATAATAAACAATTATTAATTCCAGGATACCACATAAGAAGTGGATCGAATCCTTGTAATTCATACTAGTCATTTCGTCAGATGCAAAGCAAAATAAATAAATCTTGGATATGGATTTATTAGAATCTTGTGAATCGTGGAAATAATTTGAATACATGGCATGATAAAAAACAATGCTTAGATCACTGTGATCATAGTAATTTTTTATTATATAATGCTAATTCCAGGATATCACGTAAGAAGCGGATCTAATCCTTGTAATTCATACAAGGCATTTCGTCATATTCAGAAAAAATAAATAAATAAATCTTTAGTATGAATCTTTTTTTTTTAATTTATTGGAACGTATCTTGTTATGGATTTATTAGAACCATGCGAGTCGTGGAAAAATTTGAATATATGCCACGTTAAAAAAAATGCTTAGATCATTGTAATCATAGTAATTTTTTATTATATAATACTAACTCCCGGCATATATATATGTTATTTATATATATATAACATATAGGATGGTTAATATATATGTTGTTATATATATATATATAGAAATGCTAACTCCAGGCAGGTAAAAAATTCTCTTCTTTTCTTCACACCTCTCTCTACCTAGTAACCCCTACCAGTTTGATAGGTGAGGGTGGAACATCTGTTGGTCTCGTCTATACCACGAATAAACCACCGATAGATAAGGGGGAAATGCAATACCTTTATGAAGGACATGCCTTCCTGCCCCGCATTTGAGTGTCGTAGTGGAAAAAAAATCTGGAAAACTTCCACCAGGCACACTGATTGTGGTTGCCAGACATTGTCACAATCGCCGTCGAGACTCCTTCTTTCTGAGAGCAATGACTATAACCATACCGCCAGCGGATTCGAACCTCGAACCACCTGCACGCTAGTTGCACACGTTGCTACTGGCCCACGAGTCAGACAGCTATAATATAATGCAGGATGTAATATAATGGTATATAATAGGATGTAATATAATCTCTCTCTCTCTCTCTCTCTCTCTCTCTCTCTCTATATATATATATATATATATATATTATTCTTCGAATGTAAGAACTTTTTTCGGAAAAATGCAAAATTATTTTAAAAATACTCTTTTTTTAACACGCTGCTCTAAAAATCGCTTCTTTGAATTCATTGGAACTGTAACGATGCATCTCAAAAGCGAGACAGTGATTCTTTGTTCGTGGTTAAACATCACAAAAAAGCCACACGCAACCACTTTCTCTATTGTTATGCATCCTTTTTACTACTTCCGACTGCCATAAAAAAAAAAAAAAAAAACTTTATCACGTTCTATACTTTCACAAAAAGAAATTATGTTTCTTTAATAGACTTCCTATTATAAAACCATGCTTAAAAAAACAAACAAAACAAAACACGAGAAAAAAACGAAATCCTTAATTTTTAAAAGGGACAAAAAAAGAGACGACTGTCAATACATAAAAAAAAAACACAATAAATATACTATGAATTCCAACAACAACAACCAGCAATGAACCAGTCATAAAACTGATTGTACCAAAATAATTCAAGATCACGCAGGAAGAAAAAAAAGCTTATAAAACCACGCACATCTGTTGTTGATTCTGAGCTTAGGTGAGGTGTTTGTTTCAAGTGCAAATATGCGAGGCATCTTGTTGTGCTTGGAGATTTTACAACCTTTTTGAATAGTATTTTCGGAACGGGGAAACGTAGATTTTATTTATGTATTTATTTCGCGGTTTTTCTTTGCAAGTTATTAAAGAAATGTAGCAAAATCTTGTAAACAACTTAGTTGGAGGGTTTTTTCATTTTGGATACGTGTAAACCTGTCAAAAAATGGCGCAAAAACCTGCCCTTCACTCTCGTTTCCTCTCTTCTGAAGTAATAGACTGACATTGACAAAGAGGAAAATAAATTTTTCTCAGAAGAATTTTTCCTACTTTAACTTTAGCGTTAACTGTTTTGTTGTGCATGCCATTACTTTTTCATATATAATTAAGTTAATTTTATTTTAATAAAGTTTAAAACGTGGGGAAATTTTTTTTGATGTGTTTCAAGCATGGCTAACTCAATAGGCAGGGACAAATTTAGTATTTAATACAAGCAAATAAAAATAAATAATAAATGTAAATTTGTTAGATAGTAAATAAATGAAGTAGTAGTAATAAGAAGTAAGATAAATAAGTAAATAAATGCATTTTTTTAAATAAATGTAAATATATTGAATACTAAATGAACACAACTGGTGAAAAAAAAAAAAAAAAAAGTAAATAAATGTAAATATATTGAATACTAAATGAATACAAGTGGGGAAAAAAAAAAAGTAAAGTAAATAAATGCAAATTTATTTCAAATAAATGTAAATATATTAAATACTAAATGAATGCAAGGGGTGAAAATAAAAAAGTAAAGTAAATAAATGCAAATTTATTTTAAATAAATGTAAATATATTAAATACTAAATGAATACAAGGGGGTGAAAATAAAAAAAGTAAAGTAAATAAATTCAAATTTACTTTAAATAAATAAATTTAAGTTTATTAAACTGTAAATAATTGCAAGTAGTAATAATAAAAAAGTAAAGTAAATAAATGCAAATTTATTTTAAATACTAAATGCAAGTAATCAAAAAAGAAAAATAAAGTACATAAATGCAAATGTATTAAATAGTAAATAAATGCAAAAGGTATTAAATAGTAAATAAATGCAAAGGTATTAAATAGTAAATAAATGCAAGTAATAATAATTAAAAAAGAAAAGGAAATAAACGCAAATTTACTTTAATTTATAAATAAGAAATTCACGAGTATCTATGCAGTTTTATGAGCCACCAAACCTCCAAGCAATAATTATTACAATTTAACAAAAAAGATATTTCCAGAGTAATAAAAATTAAAGAATAGTTATTTATTCAGATTTATTTGTAATCAGAAAGTCAAAACACACACACAAAAAAAAAAAAAATACAAAAAATTGCAATATACAACACAAGTTAGGTGTAAAAAGTGATATAAAACGAAATATTAAGAGTGCATGGTATTTCAGTCTGTTTTTATACATTAAGTTAATATTTGCAAAATATTTAATTTTTTTTTTTTTTTTTTTAAATAGCAAATAATAAGAAAACTAAATATTTTTCTATATATATATTTGAAAAATTAATTTTATTTTGAATATTAATTTTAAAATATACTTTTAGAAAATAAACAGAAGTTTCTTATCAATTTCTTCAGTCGATCTCTTCTAAATTTATTAACATAGATTGAGTTTTATAAATGAACCAACTGGTTGACAGCAGTTCCAAAATGAACTAGGGGGAGGCACGTAATTCAGTCACGTGACATTGTTTAATTTGATGCTATTCAAAATCCTTGAGGCTTATCTTCAGTTTCGCCTATCTTGTGTATAATTATTTTTAATTAGAATTATATGCACAATTAAATCGGTCGAAAATAACAAGGCTTGTGAAATCTGATTGTGCAATTAGAAATGTGTTGTTTTTCTAATGATGCGCATTTAATTTGAGTCGTTCTCCTCTGATATGGCAGATTCATATTCTGCTGCTATATGACTAGACAAACTTGGGGGCGGGGGAGAAGGGGGGCTCTTTTGTTGCTGGCAATATGTGTCTTTTTTTTTATTGTACTTTTTCTTCGGTAAATTTATTCCAATATTTTCTTTAGATAGAGGCAGACCTCTTCTAGAGCTTGATGACCGAGTGACTAACGCTCGATACCATAGATGTTTGTAGTGGTTCGGAATCCACTTTAAGTCGTAGGTCACTATCTAATATGACTGTAGAGCATTGGGCATCGGGACTTCTACCTACGGGTGTTCCATCCGCAACAGAAGCTGCACCCCATTTCTCTGCCTCCATGAGACCACGTGGGTTCCTGAACTTGGTCTACTATAGATGAGGGGTGGTCAACCCGTGGCCCGCCTTGAACATTTTCTGGCTCATGAGATTTATTACACTTTTACAAAATATATTTACTTTATAATGGCCAAAGTAGTGGAAACCAATGCATAAAAAATACATTATTCGTGCATCCATATATTCAAAAATTAATTGTCGAAATTATGAGAAACAATTAACTAGATTTTAAAATAATATTCTTGTGAATATACCTTATTACCCTTATATTGCCCGTTTTATTCATGAGTTTACAGTTATGAGTTCGCAGAATAATTACATTTTATTCTGCGAACTCAATGATGAGCGGAGAAACAAATGCCGCACTAATAAAATAAATATTTTTAATGATTTCATTTTTTTTAAATTTCATTTATATTCAGATATTTTTTATATTTCATTATTAGTGTTATATATTTCTTTATTTTAATTTTTAGTGTTATATATTTCTATATATATTTCATTGTCATTTATATATTTCTTTAAATTTCATTTTTATGTTATATATTTCTTTATATTTCATTTTTAGTGTTATATATTTCTTTACATTGTGCATTTAGTATCATTATTATTATATCATCTATGTTTAATGTAAGAATAAAAGTAAATAATAATGACTTATTTTATTTTAATTTTCAAAAAAAATGTCTATAATGGGTCTAAATTAATATGGGGATATATAATTCTATATGCGGCCCACGGAGTTATGAGGCATTTCCAAAACGACCTGCAAGATCATTTGGGTTGACCACACCTGGTCTAAAACTTATTATTTATACACCTTACAAAAATGCATAGCAGTTTGGCAAGAATTTATTTGTACATATGACAATTGTTAAATATATTATAATTTAAAAGAAAGCCACTGATAATGATGAAAACAATGCATCAATTTTGATATCTGATCGTTGCGTTATTTTAATTTGAAAAAAAAATAGCCATTTAAAACTATTTATTACTGTGTCCAAAAAGTAAGACCAGTTTTCATTTAATTTAATTTAATTTCTCGGGGGTATGGTATTTCAATTTTTTCTTTTTATGTAGCTGCCACTGTCCTTGACATCTGTGTGAAATTTGACTTCAAAATATTCATTAGTGTTTGAGTTGCACTTGGTTTTGTGAAATGCTAAAACTGATTCCGGAGATTTTTGAAATGTCACTTCAATCGACTCAAAACGGTGTCCCCCGAAGTGGTCTGTTGAGTTTAGGGAATAGCCAGAAATAACACGATGATAAATTAGGTGAATACGGTGATTGTGGAACGATATAGGTTTCATTTTTGGCGAAAAAGTCACCAAGATTCAATGCAGTGTGAGCTGCCCATTTAATGTTTTTTTGGTACCAATTAAGATTTGACGCGTTTGAGGCCCGAAACGTCTTTTAAAAATAGAATTTTGAAATTCCAACATCATCAGCAAGGTATCTAATTGTAAATCGACTGTTTGCAAGCACCAAAATCTTTTAATTTTTTTGAATGTGAGCTCCGTCGGTTGGGGTTGAGCGTCGACCAAAAGGCTCTTCGTCTTCAATGCGTTCTCTGCCTTCTTTGAATTGTTTATACCACTTCTAAACATTTCTTTCCGATATAGGAATGCTCACCGAATGCCTTCTGCAACATTCTATATGTTTCCGCAAACAAAATTTAATGCAAGTTCTTTGCCCAATTCATTCAGACATTTCAAAAATCGCCGGAATCAGTTTTACGTCCCACAAAGCCAAGCGTAACTCAAACAATAATGAATATTTTGACGTGAAATTCCACACAGATATCAATGACAGTGCCAACAACCTAATAAAAAAAAAAAAATGAAATACCATATGCCTGGGAAATTTAAATTGAAATTGGTCTTACTTTTGGACATACTTTTGGTCGCGTTTACTCATATAAATTGGTCTTACTTTTTTTGGACACAGTAGTACATTGTTCTATGCCTATTTTACTCTATACCCCAAGTGCTCAATTGCGTTTCTTTCACTTTCATTTTCTGGTGTTAAAACAATACTCGTTTACTTGGGGAAAATATCTATATCACTTATTTTTATTGATATATGTGTTGCACTTTATTGCAGACATCTTAAAATAATACCGGATGTTGATTTTCAGTATCACGCTATCCATACTAACGTGACATAAAAATTTAGTGTCCCTGTTATCTACGTTTGATGTTGACATATAGAAACGCACATTGTAGCTTTGATTTAATAGGAACCTCAATGCTCTTGGTGTTTCTATTGTTTCTTCCAGTTGCACACTTACGAAACTGCAGCGAATTATGCTGCTGTACATGAATTGCCAGCCTTGTGATTTAGCTGGTTCAAAAATAGAGTAAATGATGTAAAATGTATGTAAAGATGTACTTTAGAGTACTTTGTTACGAAATTTAAGAAGAAAAAAATAAAATAAAAAAAAAACAGCAGTTCAATTGAACTGCCTGTTCTTACATTGCGTAAGTGATGACAAAAAAATGCAAATCCTCAGTAATTGGCAATGGTTTTAAAAATATTTGGATATTGAATTGTACAATAATTGACATTGTAAGAATGCAATAATTAATCCCATCTTTTCTCCATTTTTTCTTTTCATAGTGATTTCCATCATAAATAATTCCTTATACACATATATTACCTTAAAAAAAAAAAAAAGATTTTTTTTTTTTTCAAAACTTATTCTTGTTTCATTTTCTGGTGTAACAGCAAGAGCCCCTTTTTTTTTTTTTTTTTTTTGAGAATTATCTCTTAATTCCATCTATTTTCTTTGATAAATCTACACAGCGCTTGACTTTAGACATGTTTAAATAATGCACTGGATGGTTCTTGAAAATTTCGCCAGCCATTCTAACGTGACATAAAAATTTAGTGGCCCTGTTATCTATGGTTTGATGTTGACATAGAGACACACATTGCAAGCGTTGTTTCAATTGCGAATCTGCAGTGCTCAAGGTGCTTCTATTGTTTCTCCCAGTTGCACACTTACGAAACTGCGGCGCATTATGCTGCTGTCCGTGAATTGCCAGCCTTGTTATTGAACAGTTTCAAAAATAGATGGCCATCGTATGTAAAAATGTACTTTAGAGTACTTTGTTACGTAATTTAACAAAAATAAAAAGCAAAAAAAAACAGCAGGTTCAATCCAACTGTTTGTTCTTGAATTGCGAAACTCATGAAGAAGACACGAATCTTTGGCAATGGGCAATTCGAGCATAAACTTTCCATTGTCTCACCTTTACCCTCCAAAGGGGCTCCACTCATTTTTTCCTCTTCAAGGCTGTGAAGGCATTTACTTTCGTTTTCTAAACTCAGCAGTAGGTTTCTACAATTACGGTTAGACACTCTCCAAGGTATTTCTGGGGGCTCTTGTTAGGGCTTCTTCGCCTTTTTTATCTGTGTACTGCAGCGTTTTTTTAATCGCAGATGCATTTCTTTGGACGTTTGTGTTTTTATTGCTTCATGTCAGGAAATTGTTGCGTTTTTTGGTTGGAAACGAGTTTTGTTTCTCATCCTTCTTGATGCTTTTTCCCACCCAATTTTTATGTGGGATTTCTTTCTTTTCTCATTATTTCTCTGTAGCTTTTGTTCTCTAAAAAGCAGATGGTCTCCTCGCATTTTCAAAAAGGAAGTTGAGTTTTTGAAATTCTATAATGATGCAATTTATATATTGACAAATTTTTCTTTTTCATGTTTTAAATACAGTTGCAGATATATATTTGTAAATTTATTTTATAAAAAATCTTTGAAACAGTTAAGTTAATCTTCTTAAATCTTTTCTGAAACTTCTTATAAAAAAATATTGAAAAATTTTATCGTTAGAAAATATCAATCAGCAACGATTGGAGGACTTTATACTAAACAATTTAATATTTATATGACCTCTTCATATTTTCGTAAAGGAAGTTGAGTTTTTGAAATTCTGTAATGATTTTAAGTTCGTTACAAGTTAGGAACATTAATTGCAATTTCATATACTGACAATAAAATTTTTAATTTCAAGTTTTAAATAATATGCTGTTAGAATATTTGTAAATTTATTTTAAAATGTTTGAAACAGTTAAGTTAATCGTGTATAAATCTTCTTAAATTTTTCTGAATCTGACTATGAATCTTATAAAAAGAAATATTAAAAAAAATTATTGTTAAAATTATCAATCAACAATATATTAATCTACTGGAAGACTTTATTTTAAATAATTTAATATCTTATAAAATTAATGTAACACTGGTTGATATAAAAAGCAGACGGTCTGGTCACATTTTCGTAAAAGAAGATGAGTTTTTGAATTCTGTAATGATTTAAGTTCGTTTCAAGTTAGAAATATTAATACAATTTGATATATTGACAATAAAATTTCTCATTTCAAGTTTTAAATAATATGGAGATATATATTTGTAAATTTATTTTAAAAGTTTGAAACAGTTAAGTTAATCTGGCAATGGCAACCGGCGTACCGATTACGGAGTACCAATGGGGATAGAGCCCTTAACCTCCTCATCTTAATTCATATATAAAGTTACGAATAATTATTGGCTACTTAAAATGTTAGTAAATGATAAAAATAATGTCTCTAAAAATTTAAAAAATGGTACTCTAAAAAAATTAAAAAAATACTTAAAATAAATAAAAGTAAGATAAAAAATAAAAGTTTAAAATTAAAAATAAAAAAAAATTAAAAATAAAAAATTTAAAATAAAAATAAAGAATTTAAATTTCAAAAATTCGGTACAATTAAGGACCAATTGTAGATGCCAAAAAAAAAAAAAAAAAAAATTACTTTGAGATTAAAAATTCAGATTGCCTAACGTGCGGGCCGTAACGATGAATCTGTAAGGTAAAAAGCATTACAATATCCCCCAAAGAAAGACCGTTCTCAGAACCAAAGTTCTGGTATTTTTTTTTTTTTTTATTTATTTATTTTTTTTTAATTTTTTTTTATATAAATCGTATAAATCTTCTGAAACCTTTTCTGCAATTGACTCTGAATCTTAAGAAAAAAATATTGAAAAAAAATTTATCGTTAGAAAATATGAATCAACAACGATTGGAAGACATTATTTTAAACAATTTAGTATTTTATAAATGTACATCATAGATAAAAGTGGAATAAAAATATATAAAAATTATATCATATAACAGTTGGGCTGACATGTTCGTAGGCTGACACATAGATGGCGCTACTTGTATTAAATCCATATGATTTTTAGTTAGCCATAACCTTCAAAAGACACGTGTATAAATTTGACAGCTGTTGCACTATTAGTATGTGAGTTATAGCATTTTTAGTGAAGCAACTTTTGTTAGTTTGAAAAAATGAATAAAAAGGAATTTCATGTGTTAATAAAGCATTGCTTTTTGACGAAAAAAAAAATACTATTGAAGCCAAGGCTTGGCTTGATAAACATTATTCGGACTTAACAGGAAAATCAACCATGAAGAAGTGGTTTGCTAAATTTAAACGAGGCGAAATGTGCACCGAAGACGATGCACGCAGTGGACGCCCCAAACAGGCTGTTGCCGACGAAAACATCAAAATAGTCCACAAAATAATTTCTGATAACCGTCGACCCCAAACAACAACGAATTGATGATTCTAAGCAGTGTTTGGAACTGTTTTCAATCTAATGAACCCGAATTTTGCGTCGATATGTGACAATGGATGAAACATGGCTCCATCATTTCACACCGGAGTCCAATCGACAGTCAGCCGAGTGGACTGCACGGGATGAACACTAAAAATGCTATAACTCACATACTAATAGTGAAACAGCTGTCAAATTTGTACACGTGTCTTTTGAATGTTAGGCCTAACTAAATATCATATGGATTTAAAACTAGTAGCGCCATCCATGTGTCAGCCTATGAACTTTTCAGTCCACCTGTTTATAAAAGTCGTTTTTTTAAGTACTGCAAGTAAAGTTTAGGGAAAAATAATGAATTGGTTTTTCTTTTTATTATTTATTTGTAAGGACGATTCGCCACATACACCATAATGTACAAGACGAGATTTAAAAGTTGTTGACGTTTAAGATTTTGGAGCTATTTAGCCTCTGAGGGTCCATCTCCATCGCCGATAAAAACAAAAAAATAAACCGTTAAAAAGTTTTAAATATTGAAATATAAAAATTGGGGCCAATTAAAAGATTTGGATGTTTGTAAATCCACTTTAAACCGCAGGTCCCGGTCCTAATAGGATCGTAGAGCGGTGCGGGGGGCATTGTCACTCCGCGTCCGTGGCTTATCTTCAAATTTACACCCCCTGGGTAAAAAGTGAGTAACGGAAAAAGTGAGTAAAAAAAAAAAATACTTAAAAATTTACAAAATCATAAAACAATTTTACAGCATTAAAAAAAAAACTTTGAATAAAAATTTACTCTGTCGTTTAAGAACATTGTTAGAAATATATGATTCAATCTCCTGGATTGCCGTATTTTTATGGTTATCAAGAGCGTTAAAGAATCTATTGGAAATATTTTTAAGCAAATCAAATAAAGAAGGAACGTTAATAGCTTTAATAAGACCAGAATTACGCGTAAACCATTTAGCAGGTTATTTGGTGGATATTGATGTTTTGTAAGGTTTCAATAATTTTAAGATTAGATTTAACCGCATAAGACCGAACCGGGCATGCATAGGCTAAGATAGAACGAAGAATGGCAGTATATAAAAAGAAGTTTATTATCTCTGGTCATAGTTGAATTTCTATTAATAAGAGGATAGAGTTTACGGAAAACAGTACGAAATTTTGTTTTAGTTTGAAAGAAATGTTGTTTCCAACTCAAATGATATTAAGTAATACACAGATTGTAAGTAATACGCAGTTAGAAAACAAAAATACGCTGTCAAAACCATATGGAAAAATAAACAATAATGGCAAAATAATAGTTCTATTACTAATAATAAAGATAAATATTAAAAATAATAACTGCATATAAGTAGCATTTAACGAAATTTCTAAAACATGTGGAAACATAATTTTTTTCTTTCTAAACAAAAAAAAAAAAAAAAAATAAATACGTTTAAGGCTTTTAAATATAGAATAAGTTTCTGTCTCTCTCTCTCTCTCTCTCGTTTGCTTTTGAACTGGGAGAAAAAAATATACTCTACATTTTTTCATCTTCAGTGTTAACATAGATCTGTAGTAACTAGTCCAACTGTTGTATGAGTTGGAAGTCTTTTTTTTTGTCAAAAAAACGAAACAATCAAGCACATTGTACACTACATTTGGTTTAATGTGTAACCCATGCCAAATACGTTATAATTTCGATTCAAAATATCACTGACAACAGAATTCAGTTTCTTTATGCCGCTTACAGCGCCATCTATTAATACACTTTAGGACTTTTTGAGGCCATACCGTTTTCCTCTTCTTCAATTATATTCAGTTCACTCATTGTGACGAGCAATTCTTTTTTTACCGTATTGTGAAAGTGGGACTTTAATTATAATCACCCTGTATCTATATACACAAACATACATTATATATATATATATGACAAATCTATAAAAGAATGAATGGATAATGGATTTTTTAGAAACATAATTAATTTGTTGTATAACAAAGCCACAGCAATATACACTGTGCATAAATTTTCAAGATCTTCATAGTTTGATCCATAAGTAAATAAACTAATTAAGAGAGAGAAATAGAAATAGAGTTAATTTTTAGAAACACAGTTTGTGTAGCAAAATCTTAATAGCATTCGCTAACCATACATTTCCATGTGCATTATAGTTAATCGTATTAAAAAATCTCCCAAAACAGAAACAGAAAGAAATTAAATTAGACTTTATACATATTATTTATATATATGTGATCTTTATTCACTTCAAGTTGCGTTCGCTTGTTAATTTACTCTAATGAAAGAGTTCGTTGGCTTTTTATTTGTTCGTCTGCGAAAGTCAAAGGCCCTTCACCTTCAATTATTTATTTATACTCTGCTTTCATCTTACTAGTGACAATTTCGCAACGAAGCTAACTAATGTTTTGTTAGCAGAAGAAGCAATTAAGAAAATAAAAAACTTTTTCGATTCAAAACATTAATTAGTTTATGGCTCCAGTTAATTATCTATTGGTATCATTGATTAAAAGGGTGGCAACACAGAGGCAATGAAGTATTTTAAGATAATGTCGATTTGTTATCCATCTTTTGCCTTGAACTGATTTGTTCCGTTTAAATGGATATTTGCAGTTATTTAATTTCTTTTAATGCCTGAAAAAGTATTGAAAATTTGAATTTTTATGAAGAACTTTTATTGGTTTAAAATTAATATAAGATTATTTTGGATTTACATTGTTTTTTCAAATTATCCAGTATTCGGAGGTTGTAGAATGTATTAAACCACGGGTGGCCAGTCTTGAATATTTTTCCGGTATGTGAGATTTATCACACTTTTACGAAACATATTTATTTTATGATGGCCAAAGTAGTGAAAAACCAATGTATTAAAAAATGCATTATGTGTGCATCCATATATTCAAAAATTAACTGCCGAAATTATGAAAAAAAAAAATTAACTTTAATTATACATATTATTCGACAGATATTGCGTATTTTACCTATGAGTTTGCACTTAAAGTTTGCAGAATAATTAAATTATATTCTTCGAACTCATGATGCGCGCACATCTTGGATCATCTAATATAACAGGTTCTATGGTTCACTTTAAGTGAGTTCAGTGAAGCAGTGACCATTCCTAGATACGCACCGTTAATTGATGATAACAGAGCAAATCAGACTCTTAGTTCAAGTTGTTAGCGCTTTTGGTTCAACTTTCACCTGCGAATCTTTTTTTTTTTTTTCTAAAATGAAATTGACCAAACACAAAACACGCTCAAACATAACGGACGCTAACCTGCAACACCCATTACGATGTGCAAATACCCAAATTGAATCGAGTTGCAATAGCTAAGTGAAAGAATGGAGACACAAATATCGCACTAGTAAAATAAATATTTTTTGATGATTTCATTTTTTTCCCTTTTACAATTATATATTTTTTATGTTTCATTTTTAATGTTATATACTTTTTTGCAATGTGCTTTTAGTGATCATTATTATTATATTATCTATGTTTACATGTAGGAATAATAGCTCATTATGTTTCAATTTTTCCCTCCAATAGTGGGTCTAAATCTAATATGGAGAATATAATTATGCGGCCCGGGAGTTTTGATACATTTCCAAAGTGGCCCGCAAGATCATTTGGGTTGGCCACCCCTGTATTAAATGATAACAACCAATCACATAAGCAGCATTAGCATACTTAATATTTATGCATTTCATATTCATTATCTGTTCATTATCATAGATAAACTTTAAATGTGGCATGTTGAATATAAAAGCCGCCAATCTATATTTTTTTAATTAAATGTACTTAAATATTGTACAGATTCTAAATTGTCTACTAAAAGGATTTTATTATTCAATGAAAGATGGGGTAAAAGAAAAACGAAAATATAGGGTAATATCCTGAAATTACTTAATAATTACTTAATCACCTTTTTTACATAATAAGAACATTTTTACAAGTTAATAAGACACTAAAAAACAGTTTTACTTTTAATTAGAACATAATAAGAACATATTTACACGTTAATAAGAACATTTTTACGTGTTAATAAAATCATGATACGAAAATTGTTACATGTTAATATGCAGTAATAGGAACATATATGTTTTCTACTATTTTATTGTTTTGTTGTATAAAAATATAGATATAAATTAAGTAAATAATATATAACAAAAGTCTCCATGATCAGGGTGATCCTTTTTATAAATTATGGTAAATCATTGTGTGTGTATTCGTCTACTTATGAATCTATGTATCTTGGGGATAATAGTCTAACTTGACATTATTATTCTTGCCATGGACGTTAAATTGTTAAGGGTTATTATCACAGGCACTCTTATCTTCTTCAAACCCTATCGTACAAAATTGAACCCCGACCTGTAGGCGTCAATCGTTAATCAATTTTCAAAGCCAAGACCCGACCGGAGATCATTGGTGGACGTGACACAAACATTCTTATCCGTCTAACGATCGCAAAGGTTGACAAGAAACAGCAAACCGTTCGTCTGTTTTATTCATTATTTCTGGTCAGCTTCCGTTGTGCCCTCCACCTCCACCCCCACTCACCGCTTAACGAACATTCCTGAAAAATTCTTTGAATGTTTTAGAAAGAACGGTCGAGCGAGGCTGAGTCACGGCTTTTTCGATGAAGTTCAAGGTGGCATCAACCCCTTAAAAACGGGTGGGCCAACTACGGCCCGTCGGAAAGTTCTATCCGGCCCGCGGATAAATTTTTAATTTGCTGGTCCGAGGCAAATTAAAAGAAATATATATTATATATATGCATCTCCTTTTCTACTTTGATTAAATATTTTTTTTTTCTCCCTTTTTTCCAAAGGAGTGATGATCTCTATTTTTTGTTCTACAAAAACATAAATCGACGGAAATAGCAAGCACAGACAGCTTTCAATCGGTAAAGTGTTAAAAGCGGAAGTTATTTGTTAGTTATAGCTGTAGATGGCACCAGTAAGTTTTACAAATCATTATCGAAAGTAAGTTTTCCCAAATTTAATATCTCACGCCCCGAAAATCAGTGCTGTGTTTGCTTCATCTTATATATGCGAACAAGTGTTTTCAACTATGAACCTTAGAAAGAATTATTTCATAAGTAGACTGACAGATGAGCATTTGGTCTCGTTCCTTAGAATCAGTACATTTCACTTCGAACTTTAAAGGAACTTTTTTAAAAATGAAATCGCAATTTCATTCATCTCATTGACATATTTAATTTGTAATACTTGTATAATGTTTCTAAAATTTTAGAAAAATTTATCTTGACGCGCCAAACTTTTTTTTTTTTTTTTTTTTTTATTTTTGGCCCTCGATCGAAAAGTTTTGCCCATCCGTGTCTTAAAAGAAATTTAGTTCATTCAGTTTTGATACAGAATATTTTTCTTACTAAAATTTAAAATATGCGTTGTTGGAATTATAATCAACAAGTTGTTATCCTGTTTTATTATTATTATTATTATTTTTTTTGTCAAAAATGTAGAAAATTCGTATTACACATTGGAATTATAGAACTATAATCCTCTGATTCGTCATCAGAGCTTTCCAGACCACCATACAATAAAAAAAACTGCAATTATGTATTGTATGGTGATTCTGATCAATAAGTTTTTATCCGGTTTTTTTTTTTTTTTTTTTTGTCAAGTATAAATTTAGAAAATTCGGATTACACATTACAATTATAGAAATATAATCATCTGATTCATCAGAGCTTTCCAGATCACTATACAATACATAACTGTTATCATCACTATCGTTGTTCGAATAATGTTGAAATCATTGTTAGAATTATGATCAATGCAACTATGTAGATCAATGAAGATATGAAAATATGTGTTGTTAGAATTATGATCAATAAGTTTTTATCTGGTTTTTTAAAAAATTTTTTGTCAAGTATAAATTAAAAAAAATTGGATTATACAATAGAATTATTGAACTGGCTTGAATCCTCTGATTCATCATCAGAGGATTCAAGTTCAGTTCACTTTCAGTTCTAGTTCACTTTCCAGATCACCGCACAATACATAACTGCTGTTATCACTTAAAATGATTGTTAGAATTATGATCAAGGAAAATATGTAGATCAATGAAGATATGAAAATATGCGTTGTCAGAATTAAGATTAATAAGTTTTTAACCTGTTCTAATTTTTTTGTCAAATATAAATTTGGAAAATTCGTATTACCCATTAGAATTATCGAACTATAATCTTCTGATTCATCATCAGAGCTTTACAGATCACAACCGCTATTATCACAAAATGTGTTTCACTCTTTACTCATTTAAAAAATAAAAATAAACAACGAAACATAAATGCAAGCAGTCATAAGCAATAAATAACATGCAACTCCTCGAACATATTTTGGGTACGTAAAGACATCGAGTCAAATATATGTATAACAATATGCCATAAGACCAGTATTAACATATGCATCTGAAACATGGTCACTAACAGCAAGAGAGTCTATCTTGACATTGTTATTCTTGTCATAGACGTTAAATTGTTAAGGGTTATTATCACAGTCACTCTTATCTTCTTCAAACCCTATCGTACAAAATTGAACACCGCCCTGTAGGCGTCAATCGTTAATCAATTTTCAAAGCCAAGACCCGTCCGGAGATCATTGGTGGACGTGACACAAACATTCTTATCCGTCTAACGATCGCAAAGTTTGACATGAAACGGCAAACCGTTCGTCTGTTTTATTCATTATTTCTGGTCAGCTTCCGTTCTGCCCTCCACCTCCACCCCCACTCACCGCTTAACGAACATTCCTGAAAAATTCTTTGAATGTTTTAGAAAGAACGGTCGAGCGAGGCTGAGTCACGGCTTTTTTCGATGAAGTTCAAGGTGGCATCAATTTTAAAATACGGGTGGGCCAACTACGGCCCAAAAAGTTCTATCCGGCCGCCGGATAGATTTTTAATTTACCGGTCCGAGGCAAATTAAAAGAAATATATATTATATATATGCATCTCCTTTTCTACTTTGATTAAATATTTTTTTTTTCTCCCTTTTTTTCCAAAGGAGTGATGATCTCTATTTTTGTTCTACAAAACATAAATCGACGGAAATAGCAAGCACAGACAGCTTTCAATCGGTAAAGTGTTAAAAGCGGAAGTTATTTGTTAGTTATAGCTGTAGATAGCACCAGTAAGTTTTACAAATCATTATTGAAAGTAAGTTTCCCAAATTTAATATCTCTCGCCCAAAAAATCAGTGCTATGTTTGCTTCATCTTATATATGCGAACAAGTGTTTTCAACTATGAACCTTAGAAAGAATTATTTCAGAAGTAGACTGACAGATGAGCATTTATTATATTCATTATATTATATCATTCCTTAGAATCAGTACATTTCACTTCGAACTTTAAAAAGAACTTTTTTAATTATAAGTAACTTTCAAAAATGAAATCGCAATTTCATTCATCTCATTAACATATTTAACATGTAATACTTGTACATTGTTTTTAAAATTTTAGAAAAATTTATATTGGCCAGCCAAACTTTTTTTTTTCGATTTTTGGCCCGCGACCGAAAAAAAGTTTGCCCATCCGTGCCCTTTTAAAAGAACAATTTTTTTGTTATTATTATTATTTTTTTTTTTGTCAAAAATGTAGAAAATTCGGATTACACATTGAAATTATAGAACTATAATCCTCTGATTCATCATCAGAGCTTTCCAGATCACCATGCAATACAAAACTGCAATTATGGATTGTATGGTGATTCTGATCAATAAGTTTTTTTATCCGGGTTTTTTTTTTTTTTTTTTTTTTTTGTCAAGTATAAATTTAGAAAATTCGGTTACACATTACAATTATAGAAATATAATACTCTGGTTTATCACCAGAGCTATCCAATACATAACCACACTATCGTTGTTCGACATTGTTATACATAACTGTTATTATTACAATATCGTTGTTCGAATAATGTTGGTGTTAAATCATTGAACGAGGATTCTGAGTTCAAGCAGTTCACTTTCAGATAGATCAATGAAGATATGAAAATATGTGTTGTTAGAATTATGAGATCAATAAGTTTTTTAACTGGTTTTTTTTAAAAATTTTTTTATCAAGTATAAATTTAGAAAATTCGTATTACCCATTAGAATTATCGAACTATAATCTTTTGATTCATCATCACAGCTTTACAGATCACAGCCGCTGTTATCACAAAATGTCTTCACTCTTTCTGAAAAAAATATATATATATATCGAAACACAAATGCAAGCAGTTATAAGCAATAAATAACATGCAACTCTTCGAACATATTTTGAGGACGCAAGGACATCGAGTCAAATATATATATATATATAACAACATACCATAAGACCAGCATTAACATATGCGTCTGAAACATGGTCATTAACAGCAAGAGAAGAGGAAATGTTGGCTATCTTTGAAAGAAGAGTGCTACGAACTGTTTTGGTGGTATCAATGACAATGGAAATTGGCGAAGAAGATACAATTTTGAACTTTACAAACTTTTTAAAGATATTGACATTCTAAAATTTGTTAAACTGAACAGAATGAGATGGGCCGGTCATCTCATGAGAATGGAAAGTGATAGGGGCTGCTTTGAAAGTTTTTCAATGCAATCCCTTTTGGACAACGACCAAGGGGAAGACCGAAAAAGAGATGGGTCGACTGTTTAGACTCTGATTTTAATGTTATTAAGATCAAAAACTGGAGGTCCACGGTCAAGAGGAGAACAGCCTGGCTGGATCTTTTAAAGAAGGCCAAGGCCCACAACGGGCTGTCTAGCCAGTTATGATGATGATAACATGCAATCGCGATAGAATGGCTATGGGATAAAAAACGCGATAGAATGTTTTTAATTATTTTGTCAAGTATAAATTTAGAAAATTCGGATTACACATTACAATTATAGAAATACAATCCTCTGATTCATCATCAAAGCGTTCCAGATCACTATACAATACATAACTGTTATTACCACTTCGAATGCCTTCACTTTTTACTCACTTTGAAAATAAAATAAAGAAAATTAAATGTGAGCATTCATAAGCAATAAATAACACTCAGCTCGTCGGACATATTTTAGGTGTGTAAGGACATCGAGTCAAATATATGTAAAACAACATGAAGTCGCGATAGAATGGCTACATAATGAATCACGATAGAATATTTTTTTTTTTTTTATTATTATTTTTGTCAAGTATAAATTTAGAAAATTCGGATTACACATTAGAATTATAGAACTATAATCCTCCGATTCATCGTCGAACCTTTCCAGATGACCATACAATTCATAATTGCTATTGTAACTTAAACTTTTTACTCACTTTGAAAAAAAAAGTAAAATAAATTAAATGCTGTCATAAGCAATAAATAACACTTAATTCCCTGAATATATTTTTTGGGTATTGCATATCAATATACAGTCCAGTCACATTAATGTGACCACCTATCAAAAGCCAGAATAACCACCTTTGGTAGAGCGGCTTATAAAATTCGATTGTAAATAAATATAACGATTGAAATGCTTTCCGATGCCCTAGGACATCCTTTATATACACTCCACTGCAATGTGCTGCCACCTGCCTTTTTGTGATTGGTTATTTCACGTTGACGTCGTAAGTAGGTGGTGGTCACATTAATGTGACTGGACTGTGTATGTATCAATATATTTTGGGTCAAATATATGTAAAACACCATGAAATCGCGATAGAATGACAAGTAAACAACTATTTTCCAGATTTAAAAATTAAAATTTTGCACGTATTAACTCGTGATTTCCAAAAAGATTTACGAATATACTTGGAATAAAAGTTAAATAATTAAGTCCATTTTAACTTTGACTGTGACAAGTCTTTTGGCTAGGTTTTAAATAGAAAACCTATCTTTAATGTTTATCACACATGAGTCAAAAGTCGACTCTCTGATAGTGACAAAATGTCACTGTGATTCTTTGTCGAGAAGTGATTAGAAACCAGTTAAAAATTTATTTTCGCACAAGTTAACCCTTGTTTTTCAAAAAAAAAAATTACGAATACACTTGGAATTTAAAGTTAAATAATTAAGTCCACTTTAACTTTGACAGTGTCATGCCTTTTAGGCTTAGCTTTTGTATAATAAACCTATCTTTAATGTTTATCACACATGAGTCAAAAGTCGTGTGTCTGGCAATAACAAAATATCACTGTGATTTGTCACAGTCGAGAAGTGAAAAGAAACTTGTTTATTAATGATAATAAAAAAAATTATTTAAAACTACATCTCAATAATATTTAATAAATTCATTTATTTAATTTATTAAATTAATATTTAAAAAATCATGTAGTTTTTTTTTTCTTTTTAAGGCCTTTGACTTTAATTACGCAAACTTCAATGTCAGTTTCGTTATTTCATGAAAGAACAGTCTGTTTAATGCCAACTACTTCTACAAATGACTTTAATTTGTGATTGCTCCATATATCGGCGACGAGTTGTTGCGATAGTCGAGACAACTAGATATCACAGTATTTTTCCCATTGCTAATATTGAATTTTCTTTTTTTTTTTATTTGAACTGAGTTTGATTTTATGACTTCACATATTTCTAATTGGCAGGAAATCAGCAATTTTTTTCCTTTTTCTTAACTTTGAAGAAATAGAAATTGTTTTGAATTCATAAAAATGAATGATTCAAAGATATTTCAAAATATAGAAATGCTTTTTTATATAATGATACATTTAAGTAATTAAGGAGTCTAAGATAACTGTTTCTATTTCTGTGTTACAACAATTCTTAGACGCCATTTTGTGAATATGGCAAATAACAGAAATTCTGTATTTAAATGAGGATAATTTTACTAAGAAGTGTTGCACTGCAATAAGCATCTAATCGCAAAGAATGCATTTTGTTTGGGCTCACTTTTTTATTATAAATATTATTAGTGCTTAATAAAATTACGAATTTCATTTCAAATATCTCATTAATATTTTTTTTTTTTTAGATATTGAAAAATATCAATTTTCTTCGTATATATATAATGCTAAATTGGTTTGTATTTTAATAAATCTATTATCGTATTATAATAATCGTGATACTTGTTATAATAATCGTAATCGTATATAACTATAATATACTCGCATTCGTATATACTGTAAGAATTGTTATAATAATCGTATTATAATAACCGTAATTACTTGTTCGCCATAAATATTTGATTAATTCATCTTTTATTAGAGTAAATAAATTACCCGACGAATTTATTAATTAAATTACTTGAATGATTTAATAATTAAATTATAAATATGATTTAATAATTAAATCCCTATAAATCCTGATTTAAATAAATCCCTATATATCACTATTTTTCATTTATTTCCTTTTGATTAACTTATCATAATTAAAATATTAATATCATATTTGCTAATATATTTTGATCGTTATTTATATATTTTAATGTAATAATATATCTAATTATATACTAAGAAATATACATTGTAATAGAAGCCTAATCTTAAAGAATACGTTTTGTTTAGGCTCACTTTTTTTATTATAAATTTATTTGTGCTTAAAAATTACGAATTTGATTTAAAAAACTTATTGATATTTTGTTTACAAATTGAAAAATATCAGTGTATTTCGAATATTTCTAATGCTATATTTATCTGTATTTGAATAAATAAGCCAACGGCCATTATAATGAATATACCAGTTCTCGTTAAATCTTTGAAGTCAAGCATCATTGGGCGCGGTCAGTACTTGGGTGGGTGACCACCGGGAACACCGCGTGCCGTTGGCATTCACAAATTATGGGACGTTTGGAAGTGCGTAGCGCTCTTTTACTCGGTACCATGGGTTTCGGGTTCGAATAAATACGGTGGTGCCATGGATTTTTGTAAAATGGTTCGGAATCCACTTTAATTAATTCGTAGGTCTAGCCGTAGACTGTAAGAGCGTCACGGAGCCAAAGTTTACACTTCTACCTACGGGTGCTCCATCACAACAGAAGCTGCTTCCTTCCCCTTCAATCATGAGTACGTATGGGCTCGTGGGCTTGGCCAGCCAAGTGGGATAAGGAACAACAAACAAAACAGAATAAATAAATTATCGTATTATAATAAAATGTTCACTATAAAATTTTAAATAATTCATCTATTTATTAGCGTAAATAAATTAACTGAATGATTTATTAATTAAATTATTTAACTGATTTAATAAATTAAATCACTATTAGTAAATTAATCTTAGGGATTTATTTTTTTTTATTAATCTCCTTTTACTTCACTTTTATCTGTATTAGAATAAATACATTAACGTATTATAATAAAATATTTGCTATAAAGTTTCAATTAATTCGTCTCTTTATTAGAGTAAATAAATTTTCAGAATGATTTAATAACTAAATTGCTTAATTATTATTAACTAATTATTAATCAATTATTATTATTATTAACTAAATTATTTACTTATAACTAAATCCCTATAAGTAAATTTGTCATAGGGATTTACTTTTTTTTTTTTACTTATCTTCTTTTTATTTCACTTTTCATAAATAAAACATTAATTTTATTAATATTATATTTTGTGGCCTGGTGGCCGAGTTGCTAGCGCTGTGGCGCTCGACGCCACAAGTTTCGGGTTCGACTCCCGACTGCACCATGGATGTTTGTAGCGGTTCAGAATCCACTTTAAACCGTAAATCCCAGTCTAATATGACTGCAGAGCGTTGGATGTACGTTTGACATCCCCACCCCGTAAAAAGAAAACAACATCTAATGTTTCAACATCTGACAGATCATGGGGCAACATGAGGCGGTTGCACTAATGAAGATTGGTTTGGTTTGTCGCTGTACGGTCAGCTTGCGCACACGAGGGCTAAATAGACCGGGGATCTACAGTTTGAAGGGGATTTCGAACCACTGACAAACATCCATGCCGCCATCAGGATTCGAACATGAAGACTGTGATACCAAAGACCAGAGAGCTAGCCACTTGACCACCAAGCCGCTTGCCAAGGAAGAAGAAGAAAAATATTACATTTATTATATTTGATAATATCGGCCTGAATGGCCGAGTGGCTACGCTCTGGTGCTCAGTACCGCAGAGTCCCGGCGGTGATGTGGATGTTTGTAGTGGTTCGGAATCCACTTTAAACCTTAGGTCCCGGTCAATAGGATAGTAGAACGTGTTGCCGGGGCATTGTTACACTGCGTCCGTGGCTTATCTTCAAGTTACACGCGCCCCCTGGGTAATGCAAAGTGAGTAACATCTGTGCAGCGCTTCGCCTTAAGACATTACTGTGCAGCTTGCCATGACCAAGCTGTCTAAGTGTTTGCCAGCTGCATTAGAGAAAAAAATATTTTATAATATATTTTGGCCACTGCTATTTATATTTTATATTTGTTTAATAATATATATCAAATTATGTTTGCCAAAACATTAACCACCTGTCAATTATGTATCACGCCGTGTAATAATAATCTGTTTATTCGACATAGACAAATACGTATCAGATATTAGATACACGTAGACATTCCTTATGTATGGTGCTTGTAAATAGAAATTAAATGTTCCCATGAACCTGAAAGTGGCCCTCTTTTTGAAGTCGTTATAGGTCTAAAATAGGCCCAGACGTTATAGTATGCCACTCAAGAGTCAAAACATTATGACCACCTGTCAATAACGAGTTGGCCCACCTTTAACGCGCAACATAGCTTCTTTGGCATGGATTAATACCACCACTTAATACCAGTTAAATACCACTTCCACCTGATCACGTGCCTTCCACGTCATCCAGGCGAGTTCATTGCAAAATATAGGGGTGGTCATAATGTTTTGGCTCTTGAGTATATATATATATATATATATTTTATCTATGTCGATTTATACTTAATATTCTTCATAAAGATTAATAAAGTACGTGCACACCAGACAATTTGCCATTATCCCTAATGAAAAGGGAACATTTCTATTTTCAACTGACACTAAACAGCCAACAAAATGTGTCTTTAGCACAGGAAGAACTAAATCATAATTTATTTTTTTTATGAACTGGTTACAACAGAATTGTTATGCCGTCACAGTTCCGTATAACTTCATCAAAGGATACTATTTCGCAACTGTCAATGTACTGTGTATGGTGTGCAAAAAAATGATCTCCACAGCGAGGAGAAAGTACTGGGGAATTGGGCAACCAGCCCATGTTGAAACGGCTGACTTGCGCATCTTGAATCGTGTAACCCCATGGCCCGAAGTCAACCTGTTATGAGGCCTTTTAAGGTACATTTTAACCCACAGTTCTCCTCTATCTCTCATATTCCTAGATCCCTCTCTATCTCTAGCTACTCATCCTTAACATACCTCCCATATTTTTTTTTTACCTTTACTGTGATCGGTTTGTTAAATAATTTCGAAATATTTGCAACTTGAGTTCTGCCTGAAGAAATGGCTATTCAAAAATCTAACCATTTTTTTTTTTTTATTATCTATTTTCGTCGAGTTATTTTTTAGTACACAAGGCTTATGTTTTCGGTTCAATTTGTCATTTGTATTACATTTTTTTTTTTTCTGGATGGTTTATTTGCTGCCTTTGACAATTTTTTTTTTTTTTTTATCTTGGGTCGTTGAACTTAACTTGGGGTTTCACTTGAACTAATAGAATTTCAAATTTTTTTTTTTTAACATAGTGTTTTCGTCCTTGTTGGTAAGAATAGTTACTTTTAAACTATGTTTAGTGAAAGCTATAATTTTGAACGATCTGAAAAGTTTTCTCACGGTTTTATCATCCATCTATGTAACAATATTACATTAATAATACATAAAAAAAAATAGTAAACGTGCATGGAAAAATAAATAAATTTATGAGTACACACTATTATCTGTTTCCAAGAATCACAGACAAGAAAAAAAAATATTAAATTCCATTGACGTAAGACATTACATTTTGTTTGTTTTTCATTGAACTTGCTTCAGGTTAGATTCGTCATAGTGTTAATGGGGATTAAAAATTTGTTAGATTTAATACTAACGAAATGCAATAAATAGAAGGAATATTTAGTTTTCTTCTGTTAATATTTTTATAATTGCAAAATATCTAATAAATAAATTACTTGAACAATTTTATGTTAAATTTAATTTAAATATTTAGATAAATTTTTTTAAAAAGAATATTTGCTGATTTTATCATGAATAAAAATTCTTCGGCAATATAATTATTTAAATATTTTTGTTTTTAAAATATCTAGTAAATAAAATGTTATTAATTTTATTTATTAAATATTTTAAATTAAATTAGTTGACTAATTAATTAATTATAATAAAATTTTATTAATTTTATTTATTAAGCACTTTAAATACAGTAAATAAATTAATTAATTGTAATTTTAATAAAATTCTATTAATTTTATTTACTAAATACTTTAAATAAAATTAATTATATTTTTAATAAAATGTTATTTATTAAATAATAATCAGGAAATAATAATTATTAAATAATAATTCGAATAACATTTAATAAATAAATTTATTAATAATGATAATTTAATTTATTAAAAGTTATTCCTTCACAAATGAAATTAAATAAAATTAATTAATTAATTAATTATAATTTTAAAAAATATTAATTTTTGCTAAATATTTTAAATAAAATTGATTGTTTATAATTTCAAGAACATTTTATTAATTTTATTTACTAAATACATTAAATAAAATTAATTAATTATAATTTTAATAAAATGTTATTAATTTTATTTAATAAATACTTTAAATACATAAATATTAAAATAATTATATTTCTGAAAAATAAAATTTGCATTCAAGATAAAATCAGCTGAATTTTTTTTTTTTTTTTTTTTTATATTTATCTAAGTATTTAAATTAAATTAAAAATAAAATTGTTCAAGTAATTTTATTAAATGTTTTGCAATTCTGGAAATATTAACAAAAGGAATATAAGAATTTCTTCTACTTATTGCATGTGTTTAGTATTAAATCTAGTTTATTTTTCATTAAATATTGATTAGTTATTATGAAACAAGTAAATAATTTTAGCAAACAAGTAAATAATTAGTAAATAATTTTCTCTTTTCAAATAAATTAATTTCATATTGAAATATTGTAATACGTTTTAAGCAATTAAATAAATAAATTACTTTGATAAAATTGATTATAAAGTTGTGTGAGTATTTAAAACAATCATGCTTAAGTAACCACTGTAAATAATTTTCATAAAACATATGACATTGGTAACTGATTTTCCCTTTTAAATAGCTTAAAAACTGATTTTCCCTTTTAAATAGAATATTTAAATCTATGATAAAATAGTTAAGTGGGAATTATAATTAAAGCAGGAATTTCTAAATATATTGAATAAAAAAAAATATTTGTTGCATTTAAATTTATTTTTTTAAGAACCATATTTATAATTGACAAAAGGCAATCAGTCGCCAAACTATTTATATGTACATAATTACTTAAATTAAAATTGAATTAAATAAAAAAAGAAATGTCACAATGTAAAAAAAAAAATTATCAATATTTCCAAATTAATCTCCTGCCTGCAATTTTTAATTTTAATTTTTCTGTTTTCTTTATTAAATTTCCTAACTTCTACGAAAGTGAAATAAATATTATTCACATGTAAATTAAATAAAAATATTTAAAAAAAAAAATACTTAGTAAAACTTAGTACGACTTTTTATTGCCTCTTTTCTTGTAAGTTTTAACCATACAAACTGGCAATTTGTTGAATTAAAATGTATTATTAATAATTTTGATTATTAGTATATACATGAATGTCTGTGTATAGACTGTGAAAGTTTATCTACTTTTAACTTATTAAAAATTACAATGCTTTATCTAATTGATTATACAATGTCTTCTGTAGAAGTTTTCTAATAAAAGTATTTCATGGTGAGGTTTCTTAATAATAATAATATTAATAATAATTTATATATAAAAACTAACTATAATAAACAAATTAAATATTAAATAATATACATCTTTATTATTTTTGTTTCTTATACCACTCGGTAGACAGCAACATCTAGACCAAATCCAAATACCCGCGTGGTCTCTTGAAAGAAAGGAAAAAGGGGGGGGGCAACTTCTGTTGTGATGGAGCACCCATAGGCAGAAGTTTGACTTAGTTCCGCTGAAGAAGAGCAGTGCCTTCCAGAAGGACTTTTAAGGGGAAATCGTAAAAACCCGGAAAACTCCCTCCAGGTAGTCCGACCAACGAACCAAGATGCTGAACATTACAAACCACATCAAGCCTCCTCATTTTTTGAAACAGTGTCTACAACAAAGCCGTCAAAGGATTGAACCTCACCCCTAATGCTCATCAGCGGCTTGCGTTATCCACTTGTTAGACAGCAGCATTTAGATGAAATCAAGTACACGTGTGATCTCGTGGAAAAAGGGAAATTGAGCAGCTTCTGTTGTGATGGAGCGTCCATGGATAGTCTCCATACCCAAATCTGACGTAGCTCCGTGACGCTGAAGAAGGGGGCAGTGCCTTCCGGTGGGACTTTTAGGGGGAACTACCCTGCATTTTCGTATCGTATGACAGAAATCCCGGAAAACTCCCACTAAGTAATTCGACTCACGAGGCTAGATGCTGAACATCACAAATGCCCTATAATCTCCTTGGTTTTTTCAAACAGTGTCTACAACAATGCCGCAACGGACTGAATCTTTATATATGTATGTAATATATATATATATATATATATATATATATATAATTGAATTCTTATATATATATATATTCTTCTTTTTGAATTCTTGAACGATGGTTGATAGATGACTCTGACTGCTTATTTTCAAAAAAAAAAAGAAAAGAAATGTTTTTATTTAAAATAATTAAATTTATTTTCTTAAAAGCTTTTTATCGATGTTGATTTGGGCAATTTTCCTTATTTAATAATGAAATTTGATTTTCAACATAACCATCTTTGAAATAAAAAGGTTCCTTAAAAAAAAAAAGAAAATATTTATGCGTAGGAAGGAAAAATTATGTCTACCAAAAAAAGAAGGAAAAAAAAAAAAAAATGGTGAAATCGTAGTTAACATAAAAGATTCTTTGTTAACATTTCAAATAATTGCACTTTTTAAAATTCAGATGTTATTCTAAGTTTATTTATAATCCTAATGCAGATTGTGTAGGAACATGTCTTTTTTATTATCATTTAACTAATGTTATTTGAAACATTGCAACAAAATTCATGTTTGACTCATTCATAAAGAGGGATTCACATAAAAGTTGATATTTATTTTTAGTTTAATAATTTATCACAATTAACTTTTTTTAAGAAGAGTTTTAATTAATCTCTTAATATTTTGTGGTGGTAAATTTCGGTATATTTTTATTTTTGTTCTCAATTTTAATTATTTTATTCAAAGACTGTGAAATTTTTAGTAAGGCAAAAATAACAAATAAAAGAGATTTGCAAACACATTTTGGAAATTTAAAACGTTAAGGAAAATACATTATTCGTTCAAATTAAATTTTAAAAATTCATTTATGTTCGTCATAAATTTAACAAATAATGTACTTTGAAATGTTTTAATTAATGACTTTTTGTATATAAAAATACAGAGGTTTTGCATTGTAACCAATGTTATTTTCCGTATTGTAACTATTTCAGAACTCATTCATCCACAGAAAGGACTCACATAAATTTTGCCGGCATATTTATTTTTGTCATACTATTGTGCCGAAAAAAATAAGACCAATTATTATTTTTCTAAAAACACTTTATTTATTCTTCCAAATTTATTTTATCGCCTTCAAAGTAATCCCCTCCGCACACAATGCACTTATGCCAACTTTTTTTCCAATCCTCAATGCATGCTAAAAAGTCATCGGCAGGGATGGCCTTCAAAGCGCGCGCCGATTACGTTGAATCCCTTCAATCGACTCAAAACGGTGCCCCGGAGTGGTCTTTTGAGTTTAGGAAATATCCAGAAGTCGCACGGTGTGAATGCGGTGGTTGTGGAACGATATGGGTTTCATTTTTGGCGAAAAAGTCACGAAGAATCAATGCAGTGTGAGCTGGCGCATTCAGTATTTTCGGTACCAATCGAGATTTGAGCGCCCAAAATGGAATTGATCGATCCTTTTGAAATTCCAACATCATCAGCAAGGTCTCTAATTGTAAATTGACGATTTGCAAGCACCAAATCTTTAATTTTTGGACGTGAGCTTTGTCGGTTGAGGTTGATGGTCGACCAGAGGGTTCTTCGTCTTCATCGCGTTCTCTGCTTTCTTTTGAACTGTTTTTACCACTTCTAAACATTTCTTTCCGATAAAGGAATGCTCACCGAATGCCTTCTGCAACATTCTATACGTTTCCGCAAACAAAAAGTTCTTTGAATCAAAAATCGGGAATCAGTTTTAGCGTCTCGCAAAGCCAAACGTAACTCAAACACTAATGAATATTTTGACGTGACATTTCACACAGATGTCAAGGACAGCGCCAGCAACCTAAAAAAAAAAAATTGAAATTCCATAAGCCCCGGGAATTTTAAATTGAAAACTGGTCTTTCGTTTTGGACACAGTAGTATACATATAAAATCCTTTCAATTATGGAATGATAGTTGACAGATAACTGTTATTTTCAAAAAAAAAAAAAAAAAAATGTACAATATTTAAATCTATTTGAAAGCTTTTTACCGTTGTTGTTTCGGGAAATTAATTTAATAATGAAATTCGATTTACAACTTAAACCATCTTTGAAATAAAAAGGTTCTTTCCCAAAAGTAGAAGAAGTTTATGCGTGGGATGGAAAAATTATGTCTACAGAAAAAGAGAGAGAGAGAAATCGTTGTTAACATAAAGGATTCTTTGTTAACATTTCAAATAATTGCCTTTTTTAAAATTCAGATGGGATTTTACATTTATATATAATCCTAATACAGAGTGTGTAGGAATAAGTTTTTTTTTTATTATTTAACTGATGTAATTTGTAACATTGTAACAAAATTCATTTGTGACGTATTTACAAAAAGGGATTCACATTAAAAGTTGACATTTACTTTCGTCAGAACTTTAATAGTTTTTACAATGTACTTTTTTAAATTTATTTTTCGGTACATTTTGTTTTTGCTGGCAATCTTAATAAAAAGTTACCTTGAAAAAGCTTTTCAAAGACTGCGCCAATTTTAGTAATGCAAGAAAATAAATAAAAGATGTTTACAAAATACATTTCGGAAGTTTAAAACTTTAATTAAAAATGCATCATTCCAAATAGAAGCTTTTAAATGCATTTATTTTCGTCATAAATTTAACAAATAAGGTAAATTTGAAATGTTTTATTTAATGACTTTTTGTATGTAAAAAGTACAGAGGTTTTGCATTGTAATCAATTGTTGTTTTCAGTGTTGTAACTATTTCAAAGCTCATTCATCCACAGAAAGGAATCACATAAATTTTGCCGGCATATTTATTTTCGCCATAAACTTAACAAATAAAGTACTTTGAAATGTTTTAATTAATGACTTTTTATATATAAAAGTACAGAGGTTTTGCATTGTACTCAATGTTGTTGTCAGTGTTGTAACTATTTCAAAGCTCAACCATCCACAGAAAGGAATCACGTTAATTTTGCTGGCATATTTATTTTCGTCATAAATTTATTAAATAAGGTACTTTGAAATATTTTAATTACTGATTTTTTGTATATAAAAGTACAGAGGTTTTGCTTTGTTACCAATGTTATTTTCAGTGTTGTAACTATTTCGAAGATCATTCATCCACAGAAAGAATCACATAAATTTTGCCGGCATATTTATTTTCGTCATAAACTTAACAAATAAAGTACTTTGAAATGTTTTAATTAATGACTTTTTATATATAAAAAGTACAGAGGTTTTGCTTTGTACTCAATGTTATTTTCAGTGTTGTAACTATTTCAAAGCTCAACCATCCACAGAAAGGAATCACGTTAATTTTGCTGGCATATTTATTTTCGTCATAAATTTATTAAATAAGGTACTTTTGAAATATTTTAATTACTGATTTTTTGTATATAAAAAGTACAGAGGTTTTGCATTGTTAATCAATGTTATTTTTAGTGTTGTAACTATTTCGAAGATCATTCATCCACAAAAAGGAATCACATAAATTTTGCAGGCATATTTATTTTCGCCATAAACTTAACAAATAAAGTACTTTGAAATGTTTTAATTAATGACTTTTTATATATAAAAAGTACAGAGGTTTTGCATTGTAATCAAAGTTGTTGTCAAACTATTTCGAAGCTCATTCATCCACAGGAAGAAATCACATAAATTTTGCCGGCATATTTATTTTCGTCATAAATTTAACAAATAAGGTACTTTGAAACGTTTTAATTAATGACTTTTATATATAAAAAAATAGAGGTTTTGCATTGTAATCAAAGTTATTGTCAGTGTTGTAACTATTTCGAAGCTCATTCATCCACAGAAAGGAATCACATAAATTTTGCCGGCATATTTATATTCATCATAAACATATTGAAAAATCTTTAAAAAATCTTGACTAGTCTCTTAATTATTCTTGTGTTTATTATTTATTCCATTTTAATTATCGTAAGAAATCTACAAAACGATTCACTTACGAAAACATAACTTCTAAAAAGTTGATACAAAGTTCATGTTATGTAACGCATGGGGTTGAATGAGTGGCAACGTGATAACTACTTCAAAACTCGTTTGTGACTCATTCACAAAAAAGAGTTCACGTAAATTTCGACAATACATTTTTTTCCATCGCAATCTTAACGAATATTCATTATCATTTTGTTTGCCAATTAATATTTGTTAACCATTATACTCTAACTGTATAGGAAACTCAACAAAAAAGTATAAAAGCATATTTTAAAAGAGTTAAACAATGTAAAAAACAAAATACTATGTATTCAAATGATGTCTAAATTCCATATTATGGTTCATTTTTTTAACTCGTGTTATTTACAACTTCATAACTCGTTTGTGACTTATTCACAGGAAGAGTTCACGTAAAATTAGGCAATATAATTTTGAAAGTGTCAATCTTAAACAATAATTTGCTTTTAGAAGTCTCTTAATTCATATTTTGTCACTAAGTCACACTATAAAATGTTATAGAAATATATATCACGTGTTCAAATAATAGCATTTTTTTTCGAATTCGAAAGACATAATCCTTCAGAAATTGGGGGAAAAAAAAAAAAAATTATGACTTTGTTACTAAAACTTGTAACTACTTTAAAACTCGTTTGTGACTCATTCACAGAAAGAGTTCACGTCAAATTGGGCAATATAATTTTTTGCAAGTCACAATCTTTACTTTTAGAAGTTATATTTTGTTCACTAACTAAAATTTATTAACCATTATACTCTAGCTGTGCAGAAAATTCATTATTGCATTATTTCAAAAATTATTTGTGAAAGTATGCACATTAAATAGTTAATATATATATATATATATATATCATGTGCTCAAATAATTGCGTTTTTTCAAATTCGAAAGACATAATCCTTCAGAAATTGAAAAAATTATAACTCTGTTATTAACAACTACTTCATAACTCGTTTGTGACTCATTCACGGGAAGAGTTCACGTAAAGTTATGCAATATAATTTTGCAAGTCAGAATCTTAATAAGTTTGGTTTGGTTTGTCGCTCTACGGTCATTTTTTTTTGTCACAATCTGGGCTAATTAGACCGGGATCTATAGTTTAACATGATTCCGAACCGTTAACAAACATCCATGCCAACGGCAGGATTCGACCTGAAACTTGTGGTATCAAAGGCCAGAGCTCCTAGCCAATTGGCCAATCAGGCCGCCATTCTTAATGAGTAATTTACTTTTTAGAAGTCTTTCAATTAATATTTTGTTCAAAGTAATATTTTTTAACCATTTTACTCTAACTGGGCAGAAAATTCATTATTGTAAGATTTAAAAAAATTCTTTGTGAAAGTATACTCTATAAAATAAGAAATATATACCATATGTTCAAATAATTGCATTTTTTGAATTCAAAAACATAATCCTTCAGAAATTGAAAAAAAAAAAAAAAATTATAACTATGTTATAAACAACTTGTAACTACTTCAAAACTCGTTTATGACTCACTCACAGGAAGAGTTCACGTAAATTTGGGCAATATAATTTTGCTTGTCATAATCTTAACCAGTAATTTATTTTTAGAAATCTCTTAATTAACATTTTGTTCACTAATTAAATATTTATTAGCCATTATATTCTAACTTGTGCAGAAAATTCTTTACTGTATAGTATGATTTAAAAAAATTTATGTGAAAGTATATTCTATAAAATGTTTAAAAAAATATATACAATGTGTTCAAATAATTACATTTTTTCGAATTCGAAAGACATAATCCTTCAGAAATTAAAAAAAAAAAAAAAAAAAATACTATGTGATTAAAAGACTTTATAGGATTCAAACTTTATATTTTATGATTTAAAAATTCTGTATGAAAGTATATTCTACAAGATATTAGAAATAATGCATATACCATATGTTCAAATAATTGAATTGTTTCGAATTCGAAAGACATAATCCTTCAGAAATTGGAAAAGAAAAAAAAAATTATTATAACTATGTTATTTACGACTTGTAACTACTTCAAAACCTGTTTGTGACTCATTCACAGGAAGAGTTCACATAAATCTGAGGAATATTTATTTATTTTTTTTTTTTTTTTGTCTCAAATTTAACAAGTAAACTGCCTTGAAAAGTCTTAATTCTAATTTTTCTTCAACAACTAATATTTGCTATCCATTGCATTTTTAATTGCCAGGAAAATCAATAAGGAAGGTTTGAAAACTCCATTGCCAAAGTGTGCACTATAAAATGTGGATTTAAAAACAAAACCAAAAAATCACGCCCTGTATATCAAAAAAGGTGGCATCTGCATCATAAAGTTATGTACCATATGTTAATTATTGTATAATTTCAAAAATTGTGAAAGTATATATAAATGTGAAAAATATATACCATTCATGTGTTCAAATAATAAAATTTTTTCGAATTGAAAAGACATAATCCTTCAGAAATTGAAAGGAAAAAAAAATTATAACTATGTTATTTATTTATGAGTGTAACTACTTCAAAATCTGTTTGTGACTCATTCACAGGAAGAGTTCACTTTTAGTCAAGCGAATAATTTACTCTTGGGAATGGTCTTATTAGTTAATCTTAGTCTTTTAATTAATATTTTGTTCACTAACTAATACTTTTTAAAACTATTATGCTCTAACTGTTACTCTAACTGAAAATTAAAAAAAAAAAAATCTTTTGAAAGTATACACTATAAAATGTTAAAGAATATATATATATGTACCATATGTTCAAGTAATTGCATTTTTTCGAATTCGAAAGACATAATCCTTCAGAAATTGGAAAAAAAAATAATAATTATAACTATGTTATTTACGACTTCAAAACTCGTTTGTGACTCATTCACAGGAAGAGTTCACGTAAATCTCAAAAAAATTTATTTTTTTGTCTCAAATGTAGCAAGTAAACTGCCTTGAAAAGTCTTAATTCTAATTTTGCTTCAACAACTAATATTTGCTATCCATTGCATCTTTAATTGCCAGGAAATTCAATAAGGAAGGTTTCGAAAATCCATTGCCAAAGTGTGTGTGTGTGCACTATAAATGTGGATTTAAAACCAAAAGCAAAACAAAAACAAAAAAAAAAATCACGCCATGTATAACAAAAAGGGCGGCATCTGCATCATAAAGTTACTTAGTTACGAAATAATGCTTCTCAAGACCTTGAATTTTTGCCAATATTTCAAGTTGAAGTATAAATGTAATTATTGTCTCATACTATTATGTTAATCACTGATAAAAATGAAATGAAAATGACAGTTATTTTCTACGAATTGCATGGACAAATGCGATAATAATATAAAAATTCTTCTTGTCGTAAATTTAATTTTTTTTTTTTTTTTTTACAGTGTTATATTTCATTTTATAATTTACCTTTCACCTGTCATTTGCTTTAATAGCGTTGTTATTAGACTATAGTCATTCTACCTGTCTACCAGGAAATGCCAACATAAATACAGTTTTTTTAGGGGGATTTCTATTTGAAAGTTTAGTTGATCACATGAGATTGTAATGTTTGTTTCTATATGCAAACGTCACTGTTTTTATAGTGTTAGAAAACTTGTAAGACTGAATATTGAATCTAATATATCAAGACTATTATATCAAATCTAATTTCTTGAATCTAATATTTTATCTCTATTTTTTTGTAATGCAGCTGGCAAACACTTAGACAGCTGTCTTGGATGCCTTAAGGCAAGCGCTGCACAGACGTTACTCACTTTGCATTACCCAGGAGGCTCGTGTAACTGAAGATAAGCAACGGACGCGGAGTAACAATGCCCCGCAACGCTCTACGATCCTATTATACCGGGACCTACGGTTTAAAGTGGATTCCGAACCACTACAAACCATGGCACCGCCAGGACTCGAACCCGAAACTGTGGTACCGAGCGCCACAGCGCTAGCCACTCGGCCATTCAGGCCCTTTATATTTCTATATAGATGTAATGATTGTACAAGCACATTGAAATTGAAATGCATCCATTTTATAATTGACAAACAATAATCGGCTTTTGCTCAACTTCAGTAAACTTCAATTTCAATTTGTTCAATTTCAGCTCACTATCAAAACAGTGACGTTTTCATATATAGTTTCTATATATACAAATGTCACTTTTGATAGGGTTAGAAAACTTCTAAAACTGAATATTGAATCTAATATATCAAGACTAACTTTTGTATGTTTGCAATCATTGTACGTGTACATTGGATTAACATTGAGAGATATAGTTTTTGTCCTTTGAATCTGTAATAATTGTATGTAATAATTGCGTATTAAAAAATCACGAGAAATATTTATTTTTAAGTTAAATTTTCAATTAACTTTCTAATTAAAATTAGAGTTTTTTTAGGGGGATTTCTATTTGGAAGTTTACTTGGTCACATGAGAAAAGTAATATTTGTTTCTATATATACAAACGTCACCGTCTTGATAGTGTTAGAAAACTTCTAAAACTGAATATTGAATCTAATATACAAGACTATTATATCAATTCTAATATATCAAGTCTATTATATTGAATCTAATATATTTTTTTATGGATGTAATAATTGTGCATGTACATTGAAAATGAAATGCATCCATTTTATAACTGGCAAACAATAAGTGGCTTTTGCTCAACTTCAGTATATTCCATAATAAACTTTGCTAAGTTTTATTGGGATTGAAAATCCTCAATCGAAACATTCATTCAGAAAATGGTTCCATTCACATGCACACTAAATTAATTTTAATTAGAAAGTTAATTAAAAAGTTATTACCTTTCGTGATTTTTGAATACGCATTACATAAAATTATTACTGATTCAAAGGTCAAACACTAAACCATCCAATGTTAAAAAAATATCAATGTTATTGTACAATCATTACATCCATATAGAAATATATTCGATTCAATAGATTAGATTTGATATAATAGTCTTGATACATTAGATTCAATATTCAATTTTACAAGTTTTCTAAAAATATCGGAACAGTGACGTTTGTACAGCTACAAACAAATATGACTTTCTCATGTGATCAGGTAAACTTTTAAATTGAAATCCCCTAAAAAAACTCTATTTATATTACCATTTCCTGGTAGACAGGAAGAATGACTATAATAATGCTAATAAAGCTATTATTTTTTAAATTAAATTTTGAATTAATCTTCTACTTAAAATTAAATTAATTACATATTTTTGTAAGTGTAGGGAAACTATTTTCTGAATGAATATTTCGATTGAAGATTTTCAATCCCAATAAAACTTACCAAAATAAAATGTATTATGGCATTTACTGAAATTGAACCAAAGCCAATTATTATCTAATTATAAAATGGATGCATTTCTATTTTCAAATATCAGTGTATATTCTTAATGGTATTTCTAATATTCGCAGATCTAGTTTTTGTCCTTTGAATCAGTAATAATTTGATGTAATGTGTAATCAAAAATAATAATCGATTCCAGTAAAACTTACCGAAATAAAATGCATTATGGCATTTACGATGAGAACAAACGTCGATCTTTTTTGTTTTGAGCTTAAAAATAAAAAATCTTGAAAAAAAATTTTTTTTTTTTAAAATCAAAAATCATAGATTTTAAAAAGAATGAAATTTCTATTACAATTTGCTTATGCAGAAAGAAACGCTTACGGAGGATACTGATATGATAGATAACCACTTAAATATTTTTTTGTTACCATATTTCAAAATCGGATGTATTCGCACATAAACAACATATACGTGATTTATTTATTTTTAACATGCTGTAGGAAGAACACACCTAAATTACCGCATTGTGCAATGCGAATGAGGATAGATTCCATACGGATAAAAATAGAAGCATCGAAGAATGATGGGCATGCGCACAAAAGGACGAAAAAAAGCGTAAACAGTGGAAATAATTCTAAATAACGGACCAAAACCCAACAAAGAATTAAAAAAAAAAAAAAACGAAAACGTCACTTTCAACAAACCGCTAGCTGTCTTTGATGGCAATGAAAAGAACAGCACCTTTTTTTTTTTTTGCTGGTTTATAAATAAACAACTTCTGCCAAAGACCTCTTTTTTTTTTTTAATACATAAATCCCTGAACTTGACCGAGCCTAAAATTGGGGTCGGAAACCCCCTCACCAAAAAAAAATGTATAAAAATTCACCCCACAACGACCTACCCCTAGAGATCCAAGTCCCTACCCTCTTCTTATAAAGCTTCCGTTTCTCGATTTTTAAATAAAAACCATTATAAAGAACCCACGCCGGAAGTTAGCGGCGCCTATAGCACCACTTCCGGGTCATAACCTTCTTACCTAGTGATCACGCAATTTTTTTTCTTGCAGGATTTTTTTATATTTTTATTTATAGATGCTTTTTTTTTTTTTTTCTCTTTCTCTGATTATCATATAACGGAGTCTTCAGCTAGTTCAGCCTGAAGCTTATCCTTATCGAGAAAGTCTCCACGTTGCATCATTACTGGTGATATGTGGGCCGTAACTCTTACCGTTTCACTTTATGCGCCCTAATTTTTCTGCCCATGTTGAGACTAATGAGGAGTTCGGAGGACGTGAGGGTCCATGAATCTTTTGATCGATCGATTTCCTGACAGGAAATCGCCGTTCAAGTGGTTTCGGACATGGTCCCACACAATCGAATCAGTTTTAGTTGTATGGATCAGCGTTGTACCATATAAATAAAATTGTCTATATCCGAGTATATCTCAGAAGCGCCTGAACGCATGTTGATAATTATTTTACAAAATTGTTTTGATGAACCTGTTAATTGATGGTAACTTGTTAATTAGGGGTGACCTGTTGATTCGGTCCCACGCAATCAAACCAGTTTAGCTATCAGTGGTATATAGGTATAAGTGTGCTATATATTTAATTTTTAGTATCAGTGTACTGATGGCTTCAATAAAATTGTCTTTAACCGGGTATATCTCTGAAACACTTGAACATATGTTGATAATTCTTTCACAAAATTGTTTGATGAACCTGTTAATAGATGGTAACCTGTTGATTAGGGGTAACCTTTTGATTTATTGGGTAGTGGACGTCTAAGACAACAAAATATGTTTGTTTCAAATCAGTATCTAAAATGATATAGGTGGAAAAATATCACAAGTAGACTAATGATTAAGTTGAAAGTCTTTCAAACTTTATATATCATTATTGGAGATGCATGGTATTAATGTTACCATAAATAAAGTTTCACTTTTATATTGTCTAATTTTTGTGCATGTTGAGACTAATGGGGAGTTCTGAGGACGTGAGGGTCCATGAATCTTTTGATCGATCGATTTCCTGACAGGAAATCACCGTTCAAGTGATTGGACAAGGTCCCACACAATCGAACCAGTTTAGCTGTGTGGATAAGTGTTCTGATGTCTTCATTAAAATTGTCTATATCCGGGTATATCTCAAAAACGCCTGAACATATGTTGATAATTGTTTCGCAAAATTGTCTGATGAACCTGTTAATTGATGGTAACTTGTTAATTAGGGGTAACCTGTTGATTCATCGATTCAACCTGTTGATCTACTGTTTGTAGTGGGCTAGGATAACAAATTACTCTTAGTTTCAAACTAGTACAAATTACTCTTAGTTTCAAATTCTGGGGAAAATTAGACTAACGAGGAAGTTTGAAAGTCTTTTGAAATTCCATATACCCTTATTGAAGATATGTGGTATAACTCTCATAATTAAAGTTTGATTTTATATTCCCCTAATTTTTTTTTTTTGTGTGTGTGTGTGTGTGTGTGTGTATTATGAGACTAATGAGAACGTGAGTGTCCAGGAATGTTTTGAAAGATCGATTTCCTGACAGGAAATCACCGTTTAAGTGGTTTCAGACATGGTCCCACACAATCGAACCAGTTTAAACTGTGTGATCAGTCTTCTGACGGCTTGCATCATATTAATAAAATTGTCTATATCCGGGTGTATCTCAGAAACACCTGAACATATGTTGATAATTCTTTCGCAGAATTACTTGATGCTAATTGATGGTAATCTGTTAATTAAGAGTAACCTGTTGATCATAGATTGAATCTGTTGATTTATTGGTTTGTAGAAGGCGTCTAACACCAATTTATACATCTTTTCAAATCAGTATCTAAAGGGATACCGGGAAAAAATTACAATAGACAAATGAGGTGGTTTGTAGTAGACAATAGACTATTGAGGAGTTCTTTCAACTCCAAATTCCATATATCATTATTGGATGTGGTATAACTCTTATAACTATCGTTTCACATTATATTCCCTAATTTTATTGTGCGTTATGAAACTAATGAGGACGTGAGGGTCCATGAATCTTTTGATCGATCGATCGATTTTCAGGACAGAAAATCACCGTTCAAATGGTTTAGGACATGGTCCAATCAAAAACACAATCTGTGTGAATCAGTGTTCTGATGGCTTCAATAAAATTGTCTATATCCGGGTATATATCAGAAACTCTTGAACATATGCTGATAATTCTTTCACAAAATTGTTTGATGAACCTGTTAATTGATGGTAACCTGTTAATTAGGGATAATCTGCTAATTTATTGTTTTGTAGTGGGCGTCTAAGACAGCAAATTAGATTTATTTCAAATCAGTATCTAAAAGGATATAATGGGAAAATAGCACAGTTGACTAATGATTAAGTTGAAAAGTACTTCAAATTTCATGTATCATTATTGGAGATACATGAAATATATGGTATTAATCTTACCATAACTGCCATTTCACCTCATATTTCCTAATTTTTTTTTTTTTTTTTTTTTGTACATTATAAGACTAATGAGAATGTGAGGGCCCAGGAAGGTTTCGATCGATCAATTTCCGGACAGGAAATCACCATTCAAGTGGTTTCGGACATGGTCCCACACAGTCGAACCAGTTTTAGTTGTATGGATAAGCGTTGTAGCATATAAATAAAATTGTCTATATCCGGGTTTATCTCGAAAATGCCTGAACATATGTTGATAATTCTTTCACAAAATTGTTTTATGAACCTATTAATTGATGGCAACATGTTGATTCATTGGTAATTAGGGTAACCTGTTGGTTCATCAACGAAGTTATTTTCTTCTTCACTCAAATTGTGAAGATATTTCATCGAAAATGATGTAAACACAGTCTTCATAAAGTTTTTACAATTTCAAAAATTTATTTCGATGTTCCGATAAGAAATAATAAAGATAATGAAAAGCCAGATAAGCGAAAATTATTACAAAATGAGATATATATATTTAAGTTATTATATTAAGAACGTATAAGACCACAAATTGCACTTTGTTTCAAATTAGTATCTAAAAGTATTCAGGGGGAAAAATTAGACTAATAAGGAAGTTTGAAAGTCTTTCAAATTCCATATATCCGTTATTGAAATATGCGGTATAACTCATAACTACTTTACTATTAGTATAACTTTTATAACTACTCTTTATATTCCCTAATTTTTTTGTGCATTATGGGACTAATGAGAACATAAAGTTCAGGAATGTTTTATTGAATAAGTCATTATTAATAATATATGTTTTGAGTTTAGTTGAGGAATTTTTCCTGGCAAGAAATCACTATTCAAGTGGTTTCGGATATGAACCCACACAATCGAACCAGTTTTAGTTGTATGGATCAGTGTTCTGATGGGTTCAATAAAATTGTCTATATCGGATTTGTCTCAAAAACGCCTGAACATATGTTGATAATTCTTTCACAAAACTGCTTGATGAACCAGTTAAATTATAGTAACCTGTTAATTAGGGGTAAACTGTTGATTTATTAATTTGTACAAAGACAACAATATGTACTTCGTTTCAAAACAGTATCTAAAAGGATACGGGGTGATGAATGACAGTAGACTAATGAGGAGGTTTGAGAATCTTTCAAATTCTATATATCACTATTGGAGATACGTGATATTAATCTTACCATAACTACCGTTTTACTTTATACACCATCTATTTTTTGCTCGGGACTGGACTCTAACTTACAACAGAATGGTGATTTTACTGAAGGAGCTAGAGAAACATGTTCTGATCACACGGACTTTTATTAAGGTGCTTCTAGCTTTTAAAATTTTTATCCTTAGAACATTTAACTTGTTTTTAACTTTTATGGCCTTTTGGTGGTTTTTGTTAAGAATGTCTGGTCTTTTTCCCTTTGTAATTTTGATTTGTTTATATGTTCTTTTAGGTTCTACGGCAAGTGGCCAAATCTGTATGGATTGAGTTCCAATAAAAACCACAGGTAAACAACAACTTTATATTCCTTAATTGTTTTGTTAATGTTGTGAGGATCAAGGAATGTTTTGATGGATCAATTTCCTGGCAGAAAATCGCTTTTCAAGTGCTTTCGGATATGATCCTACACAATTGAGCCAGTTTAGCTATAGGAATAAGTGCACCGGTAGCTTCTATGCAATATCAATGTTACCTGTTAATTAATGTAAAATGTCAATTAGTTGATTCATGCGTGTGCATGGTGATGCGCCCATTGCACTTTGTTTTCTAATCAAGCTAAAAATATTATAAATTAAATTAATAATTGATTCTTTAATTGAAGTTTTTTATTCCATCTATAATTGTTAGCAATATGTGAGTGATAAGACCAATGAAAATTTAAATGACCAAGATTGATGGAGAGTCCATTGATGATATACCCAATGATGTATGAGTTCATTGACTTTCACCTACGAAGCGGCCTGATGCCCAGTTGGTTAGCGTTTTGGCATTTGATATCACAGCCTTCAGGCTATAATTCGGGCGGTGATATGGATGTTTGTTAGTGGTTCGGAATCCACGTTAAACTGTAGATCCCGGTCTAATTAGTCCAAAGTGTGCCAAAAATGGCCATAGAGCGATAAAAACAAACTTTGTTCCGGAATCTGCCAGTAGGCTGGGAGTCAGTTGATTAGTTAAATTGAGTTGGACAGTTTAAATCAATATATATTTATGAACAAAATAAGAACTATGTGATAATATATACGTCCTTACTTAAGGATTTGATTCTTACAAAAAAATTGAATGAAATTCTAAAATATATTAAATGAATTTAATATTGAGTATCAAATTCTTCATTTAATTCTATTCATTATTCATTATACCACTTTATGTTCGGAATCCACGTTAAACTGTAGACCTCTGTCTAATTAGCCTAAAATGAACAAAAAATGACCGTAGAGTGACAAACCCAGCCAAACCGTCAATGAAATAAACGTTCAAGTACTTTCAGACATGATCCTATATAATGAAGACAGATTAACTATATGGATAAGTATTTTGATTGGCAATAAAACTGAACTTATTCTGTATCCGGGCTTATATCAGAAAGGAAGATTGTTCTGTAAATATTTGAATTAGTGACAACCTGTTGGTTCGCAGGTTAGTGAAGAACACCAAAGCCACAAATTATATTTCGTTTCAAATCATTATTTAAGATGCTATAAAAAAAATTAAAAAATTTAGTAATTAAACTATTGAAATTTTCGAATTTGATATATCGTTATTAGGGAATGTGAGCCATAACTCTTTTCGTTTCACTTTATGAACCTCGAATTTAATGAAGACATGAGGCTTCGCGAATTTTTCGATTTATTAATTGCTTTATATCCATACATATCAATACAATTAAAAAAGTGCCTTTACCTTTTTAAGTGCTTTTGTCTCAGTATTAATTGCATCATTCTTTCACGGATTTTTAATTTTAAGGCATTTAAAAGTCTTATGTTATACCTTGATGCATATCATTATCAAAATGGATTCAGTGGTAAAAAAATAGTTTAAAATTAACTATCATAGATAACTAACTAACAACTTAATAACTATAAATAATTGAAACTTTTGAATTCCATGTATCAATATTACTGGGATATATAAACCATAAATTTTACCATTTCATTTTTAGATTTCTGATTTTTCCTTGTATGCAGACATTAATATGAATGATTCTGTTGGAACCTTTTGATCGATAGATTTCCTGACGGGAAATTATTTAATTAAAGTATTAATTTCAATTGGTTTAATTTTATGGATAATTATTCAGATATATTCATATATATCGATAAAATTGGCATATATGTGTGGTCTAATCCCAGAAATGGGGGAAGGTATACTAATAATTCTTTCATAGTTTATAGAGATCAAATGCCACATTCTACATTTAATCTCAAAACAATATATCAAAGGATTTTGAAAGGTCAAAAGTTAAAAATACAATTAATAACTTTTTTTTTTTCTTAATTGTCAATGTAATTTTTTTCTATTGTCAATATAATAATAATATTATATAATACAATATTAATATTATATACTAATCCTTATGTAACAGAGGTTAGTATATAATATTAATATTGTGGTTAATATTGTAGTATACAGTTTATATTCATAGAGAAAGTCTTATTTGAAAAATCTAAAGTATTCAAATTGATCGAAACTTAACTTTATGAAATTTGACAAAAATTTTATTTCATTTAAAAATAAAGAATATTATCAAAATTGTGTAAGTGAATTAAAAGTTTATTCATATGAGTTTATATAAAATTATTATTGTCCATTAAGCAAAAGAAAAGTTATTTACATTTAAAGCAATTTATTATTAAAACTCAATATCATGAAATAAAAACAAACGTTTGATTATGATTTGATTTGATTATTATTATTATTATTATTATTAATATTATTATTATCATTATGAATAACAGAGGTTAATATTGTAGTATAAAGCTTACATTAATAGTCTGCTTTTTAAATTTGAAGTATTCTAATTCATCAAAACTTAACTTTATGAAATAAAATTGACATATATTTTATTTTATTTAAAAATAAAGCGAAGCAAAATTATAAGTGAATTAAAAGTTTATTCATGAGATTTTATAAAATTATTATTGTCCATTAAGCAAAAGTATCATGAAACGAAATCGTATTCTAACGTTTCATCGTATACGAATACGAACGTTACGAATACAATCCGAATAATATATGAATACGAATGTTTCATCGTATCATGAAACGAAAACAATCCTTTGATTATGAGGCTTTTTATTTCGAATAATAGATATTCTATGAGAAAATTTTGAAAGAAATCTCTTATCCTTTTTCTTTCCTTAAATTTTTTTGTTTTTACTTGACTAATTAAATTTTAAAATTGATGAAAAGAAATCCTTTTTTTACTTTAAATGGCACTTAACAATGCAAATGATGATTCATTGCTGTTTGAGAAAAGAAAATTAAAGAAAAAAAAAAAAATAAGGACAATATTAAAGCAAAATGTTTGAGTTATTTATTACCCTTTATAGGTAACAAATATTGGACAATATCGTTTAAGATGGGTCCATCTAATATCTTTTTTTTTTTTTTTCATCATTCGGATGTAAAATCTCAATAGCAGCACGTGCCATAAATATAATAAAAAAATGTATGCTAAAACACTCCCATCCAGGTGTGGGATACTTCTCCTTTAGTTGTTATTTATTAGATAGTGTGACACATTGCGGGGGAACAGATAGGGTCTTACCTACTTTTGCCCTATAAAAAGCTCTCACGAAGACCTAATTTAAAATTTTTTTTTCACCTGTTACCACATGCTGCGTATGCCTCCACAGGAAATTTAACCTAGATAGCTGGCCCCACCCAAATCTCTGCATTTTCGAGCATCATAGAGTTACCAACATTTTTAAATATCATGCATTTAAAAGTAAGCTTATCCATTCATTAATGTGCTCTTTTTGCATTTAATTTAATTAATATTAACAAAGTTATTTTCATCAGACAAGCTGTGAAGACATTTTTATTAAAATTGATGTAAATGCAGTGTCCTTAAAGTCTTCAGACAATTTCAAAAATTTATTTCAATGACCAATAAAAAGAGTCACATAAGTGAAAATTATTACAAATGAGACATATTTAAGTTTATGCCTCGTTTAATTCAGTTTGCCTCAATTTTTGCCTCATTTAATTCCATTTTAATACAACTTTACAATACAATACTGGTACCATTAGTTGCAAGAAGCTTATTAAAATGATACTCAATTTCTTCCTATCTTAGAAGTTTGATAGCGAATCAGTGGTATAGTGGTTATAGTATATGTGATATAGTATACGCTACAGTGGTTACCATCATTGATCTTCCTTATCAATGATGGTAACCATTGATTCGTTATTAAGATGTAACTATTTACTATTGTTGGTAACTATTTAATTTAATACAACTCCATAGTAAATAATGCAACTCCATATGTAATATGATGGCATTGCCACCATTGATTTTCATATGAATGGTGGTAATTATTGATTCACTATTAGCATGCAACTGTTTATTATTGTTGGTAACTATTTAATTTAATGCATTTCCATATGGGAGTTATGTGAACTCATGCCCTTGCCACCAATGATTTTCCTCATCAATGGTGGTAACCATCGATGCGCTATTAACACGTAACTGTTTACTATTGTTGGTAACTATTTAATTCAATGCATCTCCATATGGGAGGTATGTGAACTGATGTCCTTGCCATCAATGATCTTCCTCATTAATGGTTGACCATTGAATTTAACCATTGATTCGCTATTAATTGATTGATGATTCTCTATTAACGTATAACTATTTACTATTGTTGACAGCTATTTAATTCATATGGGAGTTATGTGAATTGATGATATTGCTTGTCTCAAAATCTACCAGTAGGCAGATTGGGTCCGACTGGGGAACTATGGGATGGCCTAAGTGAACATTAATTTATTTATTTATTTTATTCATTTAATTATTATTATTAATAATTTGTTGAAAATTGGAGAAGCACCTTGATCCACTGATGTATACCACAAACAGCGCACTGACGGACTATGAGGGGATGACATTGCATTCTGTGATTATTTTTAGTGGTAATTGTCACTCATTTGCTTGTCATACGGAGTAGGGGAACCACCAATAGTCCACCAGACGCTCCATGTGAGGCGCTTTTATACATATTATTAGTATCGTCATCGAGTCTCATCATTTTTGAAAGAAGTGATTGAAGCTGACGCATTTAAAGGATTTGGACTTAAACCTTTTCTGCATGACAGCTGCACATGTTATCATTGGTTCATGAACTAAGCAAGAATACGTAGTTAAATATATATAATTAAATTGTATATAATAATGATATAATTAAGTTGTAGCTTTTAAATAGGAAAATAAATGCTTAAAGCACGTTCTTCCAGCCCCTATAAAAAAATTCGTGGTTTCTAAGAAGAAAAAAGATAGAAGATGAGGAATTTAATATTATTGATGATAGAACTTTTCCATAAAGTTTTAATATAAAAATCGTTGCATTGAACATAGTTTTGTATTAATGCCTTGCACTTTGAAGACATTAATACATAACTATATTTTATAACTATAATCATTCATAACATTTCTGGAAGATATATTAATTCCTAATGTATTTTAGTTCTTTTAGAATGCAAAACATTTTAATTTATTATGATACGAAGCAAACCCTATAATTACTGGTATCCCAAAAAAAGCTTTAAATAGAAATTCATTTTTTTTTTTTTATTTTTTAAATATAGGTGTGCTAGCTGATTTTGATCTGTACAGAAAAATAAACTGTAATCAGTCTTTCTTATTACGTGAGTGTTTTCTTATGACAAATGAATCCTTTTTTTTTTTTTTTTAAAGCAAGTTTTAAAAAATAATTTTTATCTGGAACAGTTAGATAAAATTGACAAATAATTAATGTGAAATGTGAAACATTATTTGATTGTTTTATTTAAAATATGAATTATTCATCGTTATCAATTGTATCACCATTGCAATTTTTAATGTAACGGTGATACGAATAAATAAGCATTTACGAAAATATTATTAAAGCATTTGAATTAAATGATCATTTATTGAAAGCATAATTAAATCAGCATTTACTCAACAATTTAATTCATGTTTAAATTCAAAGACGAATTGTTATTAATAGGGGGAAATATTTTAGTTTTAATTCTTAATTTGACTTTATTTCCTTTGAATAATCTTTTGAAAAAAAAAAAACTAATAATAGTTAGTTTAATGATGATGTTAATAATTAATGATGCTGATGAATAAATATCTATGTAAAACAAAATAATACTTTATTTTTTATGGGAAATATATGATTTTTTTGTCGTTTTAGCCAATGAAATCAACTAAAAAGAAAAAGAACAATGAGTGACTTGTGATAGACCTTTTGTCCACCCCTGCTTGAAACAATCGGAATTAAATGAAAGCATAATTATATTTATAAAAGCATAATTAATTCAGCATTTATTCAACATTGAATTTAAAGATGAATTAAAAGGCGAAATACTAATTTATTACTGAAGTTCAGAAATTAATATCGTGCTTTTAATTCTTAATGTAATTTTATATTCTTAGAATAATCTCATTGAAAAAAACTAAATGTTAATTTAATGATGAATTTTAATGATGATGATGAATAAATATTTATGTATAGCATAATGTTTTATTTGAAAAATATGATTTTTCGTTTTAGGCAATGAAATGATACGATTGAGCATAGTAACCGAATAGAATAATTAAAGTATTGATATGATCTGAATTTAATAATCATTTATAAAATCATAATTAAATCCACATTTATTCAACCATGATTTTAATTATTCAACATTGAATTCAAATATAAATTAAATACGAACTGTTATTAATATGGGCGAAATATTTTACTTTTAATTCTTAATTTAATTTTATTTCCTTCGAATAATCTCTGGGAAAAACTGATGTTAATTTAACGATGATGAATAAATATTTCTGTAAAACGAAAATAATACTTTATTTTTTTATTATTTTTTTTTTATTTATTTATTTATTTATTTTTATTATTATTATTATTATTTTTTGTCTTAGAAAATGAGATCTACTATTCGAATCGAATACTTAAAGCATTTGATTCTATCTGAATTAAATAATCATTTATGAAAGCATATAGTTAAATCAGCATTTATTAAACCATGGTTTAATTATTCAACATTAAATTCAAATATGAATTAAAGATGTAATGTTACTATGAAGGAAATATGAATTGAAGGCGAAATGTTATTAATATGGGTGAAATATGAATTAAAGTTGAAATATTAATTTATTACTAAAGTTCAAAAATCAATATTTTATTTTTTAATTCCTAATTTGACTTTATTTTCTTTGAATAATCTTTGGCAAAAAACTGACGTTAATTTAATGATAATGTTAATGATGATGAATAAATATTTATGCAAAACAAAATATTTCATCTGAGAAGTATGTTTTTTTGTTTTAGCCAATGAGATCTACTAAAAAAAGAATGAAAGTACGTGAGTGAGTCGCGATTAGCATGTTGTCCACCTCTGCTTAAAGAAATACAGAATAGTTACCGAATCGAATAAGTAAAGCATTTGATACGATATGAATTAAATAATTATTTATGAAAGCATAATTAAATTAACATTTATTCAACATTGAAATCAAATATGAATTTAAGACTAAATGTTAATAGGCGAAATAATTGAAATTGAAATATGAATTAAAGACGAAATATTAATTTATGATGTTGATAATTCATAAATTAGTATTTTGCTTTTAATTCCTAATATGACTTTATTTCCCTCGAATAATCTTTGGAAAAAAACTGATGTTAATTCAATGACGATATTGATGATGAAACTGATGATGATGAATAAATATTTATGCAAAACAAAATATTTCATTTGAGAAATATGCTTTTTTCGTTTTAGCCAATGAGATCTACTAAAAAAAGAAAGAAAGAGCGCGAGTGAGTCGCGATCGACACGTTGTCCACCCCTGCCTGAAACAATGCTACCGAATCAGTTAGGCAGGGTCGAGCAGCGATGGGAAGTTCAAGTGCGCGGTGGGGTATTTGGCCTCGAGTTCCTTGACACCGACTCTTAAACGGAATCCTCTCTCTTAAGACTTTCTCCCTCGAACAATAAGCTTGTGTTTCAGGTAGGCGCAATCAATCAAGAGCCGTTCAGTTCTCTCTTGGTGCAGGTGTTAGGTTTGGTGGCATAATTGAAAGCCCATAGATGAGTTCGCTTTTGGGGTTTTTTCTGTATCCTGGAGGTAATAAGAAAGCATGAAGCAATTAGAAGCATTTCTTCTAAAGGATATTGTGGGAATTTCTGAAATGTAGGGTTACATACAGGAAGAGTGGGGTGTTTTGTTTAAGTTTTAAAAATTGTTTCAATATTTAAATCATTATTAGTACGACTTTAGCTATGGTTTATGGAATAAATAATATGTCTAATATATGTCTGTAATTGTGATATCGCTTATTTAAAAAAAAAAAAAAAAAAAAAAATTAACTAATATAAAACATTATCATTAATAAAAACACATGAAAAGGAATTTGTGATGTAGATCAAAACGAAAAAAAGTTAGTGAAATTCTCCAATTTTTCAATAACTTTTCAATATGTTTTCTTTGACCGAATTGACAGTAATTTTCTTATTTATATGTCTTCATACATATTTTATTTTTTAGATTTCATTCAATTTCATTTGTTGCTTTAATTTATTTCTCAATTTCGCCAATGAGAATCTTTTCTAATTGGAGAAAGATAATAATTTTTGTCAGAAATTCAAAATAGCAATAATAATAATACTAGAGAATAATTATTATATAATAATATTTAAATAAAATCAGACGTTTAAAAGTCGGGATGAAATCATAAAAATATGTAGAATAATTTCATAATATAACATTTTAAAGAAAAATTGCAAAATTGACAAAAACAAATTGTTTCTCTGTATAATAAGTTTTAATGCCCATGATTACAATAATATAAAACAGAAATCAACAGAAGAAAAGCTAAAATCCAATGTCAGATAAATTTTGTTGAAATTTTTTGTTTTTATTGAGACAGCTTGTTTTCATTAAAAAAAAAAAAAAAAAAAAAAAAAAATCTTTTTTTTTTTTTTTTTTTACTAACGCTAATTAATTAAACGACAAGACGTTTTTTTTTTTTTTTTTTTTTTTTTTGCATGTATGATTTTACAAACTTTTAAATTATAATATGATATATAGCTAGATTCTAACATTTAAATATTTTTGGGAATTGTTATTTAAAAAGAAGAAACAAATTCGAAAATTTGAAGAAATCTCACGATTTTAACTTGAAAAAATTTGCAATTTTTCTTAAAAATGTCACATTATGAAGTTGTTTTACATATTTTTATAATTTTATTATTATTATTATTATCTTACATCTAACATTATTGCTATTATTATTATTTTATTATTTTTTCGGTTTAGAAAAAAAAAAAAAAAAAAGATTAAAAAAGGAAGGGGAAAAAAAATACCGTACGTTAAGTTTGAGACAAAAATTATTGTTTAAAAAAACAAACCCTGATTCCATTTTGCATAAATTTATTTTCAATAATTAGCATGCCTTCAATGATTTATGATTTTAATAGATTTTAATAAAGTGTGACATTAAAAGTGTGCATATTTGATGAAACATCTGCTGAAAGATCCTATCAGCGATTGAAAACAGCTATTTGTCATCAAAGATACGATCTGCCGAGTAATGAAATTCAGTAAGGGTGTAGGCGCTCGCCGCCTACCCTGATGTCCCTTGAATTTATAAGATAGCCTTAGAAGGGTGTCGATTAATATACCAATTTTTTTATTCAAGGTGATGCTGCACTGTGGACCGGATTTTAGAAAATTCGAGGAAAAAAAGTTGCTATAATGTGCGCTTTTTTTAATAGAAATCATTTGTCTCGCAATTATGTAACTGAAATTCAACGTATTTTCCAATATCGTTTGCGTTTTTAATTGCGATCGTTTTAAGTAGGTGGCGCAGATGTAAAAGGTAATATTCTAAGTTAGCAAATCGTTTGGCATATTTGTTTTCGAATGGTGTACGCATTATATTGATACTAAGTTTTTATTTTCTAAATAGATTTTCTAGTGTTATTTTTCTATTGGTAGCTTATTTTGTGTTCTGATAAATAAAATATAATTTTTTTAATATAATTTTTCATATAAAATGTATTTTTATTTTTTAAGAATGTTTATTTTAGCATTCGATTAAATCAATTACTGCAGAATGTTTATTTTAAACGTCATTTACTGCAGAATGTTTATTTTAACATTCTCCTACACTGCAGAATGTTTATTTTAACATTCTATTAAGTCCTTTTCTGAAGAATGTTTATTTTAGCATTCGATTAAATCGTATACTGCAGAATGTTTATTTTATTATTCGATTAAACCGCATACTGCAGAATGTTTATTTTAAACGTCATTTACTGCAGAATGTTTATTTTAAACGTCATTTACTGCAGAATGTTTATTTTTAAACGTCATTTACGAGAATGTTTATTTTAACATTCTTACACACTGTAGAATGTTTATTTTAACATTCTATTAAGTCCTTTTCTGAAGAATGTTTATTTTAGCATTCGATTAAATCATATACATTTTATTATTCGATTAAACCGTAGAGAATGTTTATTTTAAACATTTACTGCAGAATTTTATTTTTTACATTCGAGTCCTACACTGCAGAATGATTATTTTAACATTCGTAGAATGTTTATTTTAACATTCGATTAAGGCATTCACTGCAGAATGTTTATTTTAACTTTCAATTAAATCATATGCTGCTGGATTTTTGTTTTAATATTCAATTAAATCATATAGTGCAGAATGTTTATTTTAATATTAGATTAAGTCATATGCTGAAAAATGTTAAATTCATAATTGTGTTGCAAAAATTATTATAATTTTTCTCGTCGTTTAAGCCGATGATTTTGTGAATTATTCTGTCATTTCAACCCCTCAGTAAGATTCAGTAATTTTCTAAATTATAAATCTGGCTTTTTTATTTTAAACTACTTACAGCATGAATATTGTATTTATTCTATTTCAAATTCATTCATATGTTAACAAATTATATAAATAAAATAATCTCGAAGAAATAATAACCTCCCTACAAAATAATCTCTCTCAAATAAATAAAATAATCTAATTTAAGTTTAAGAAACTGAACTTACTTGCATTACTGAGATGGTAGATATTTTCTTAAATCAATCATGTTTTTTGTAAGTAATCTCAGATAATCATAGTAGTGAAATAATAACCATGTTCTTTGTAACCATTGAAACTCTATAATTATATATTGTAACAGTAACCTAATCGTAACCATAATCATATAATTATAAACTTAATTAAATATTCTTATTATTTTCGTTCATTAGCAGTTACACTGGATGAATATTTTATTAGATACACACACATTTTATTCTTGTGGAAAATGACACGTATTCACTCTTAGCCTTAGCTGGTGGGAAATCGCGTAAAGAAAATTAACTTTCGTAGTTTTTCAGAAAATATGCAAGATTTGCTGACAATTCCTTTAGATAAATATTAATTGAGATTAATTAAGCATTTGGTGAATTTTTCAATTTTACGCCAAAAAGGATGCTTCCTTTTTTTTTTGATAATATTATTATTAAGACATCAAAATTATATGCTTGGGGAAGATGCTTTTCATTCTATAAAAATGGTTTACTTACATATCATAATATATTTTTTTACTGATAAATCGATATATATATAAAAAGTAAAAAAATTCATTATTTTTTTTTTCCAGTCTCGCACATTTTTTGACACAGACAGAGCTAAAAATTTTAAAATCAATTTTTTCTATAAGATCTTTTAATGAAATTCAAAGAGGAACAATTATGAGGTTTCCCATAGAAACATCAGGTAAATATTTCAAATAATATCATTAAACTTTTATGACAATTTTTATTACATATTTATCTATAATTGGATTATGTGTATATGTATATTCGACCATAACTTAAAAATTAGAATGCTTAGAAAGTAATTTTGTTTTTATCTATTTATTATTCCATTTCACAAATTCTTTGTCAAAATTACAATTTTTTTTTTAATTATTATTTTTAATTAATACATTTAATTATAAATTATTTTTTAATTAAATAAATAAATAACATTTATTTATAAATATAAATGGATTATGTGTGCATATATGTTCCACCATAATTTAAAACTGTAATGCTTAGAAATTTTTTTTTCTTATCTGAATTTAATATTTCATTTCACAAATGTTTTGCCAAATTAACGAAACAGTTTTTAATTAAACAAATAAATGTAAATAAAACTGATTATAAATTATTTTAATTAAATACATTTTTTTAAATAAATAACATTTATCGATAAACATTAATGGATTATGTGTGCATGCATGTTCGATCATAACTTAAGAACTATAATGCTTAGAAATTCATTTTTCTTATCTGAATTTATAGTTTCGTTTCAAAAATTCTTCTCCAAAATTACGAAACATTTTTTTAATTAAATAAATACTTTATTTTTTAATTACCTTCAGATTTTCACACCACTAGATGGCGCCATTCATGAAATTGTCGTAAAAATAAAGGTAAAAAAAAATTAAAAGACAAATATAATAAAGTAGAAAAAGTAAGAAAAAAAAAAGTAAAGTAGAAAATTAACAGAAAAAGATATAGTAAAGTAGAAAAAGCTGGAAAAAGTAGAAAAAATATTGCAGAAAGAAAAAAAGAATAGAAAAAAATAAATTAAGCGTACTAGTTTGAAATTTATTTTTAAAATTACACTATTATATTCATAAAAATAAATTCTTTACAGATTAAAGATGGAAAAAAATTAGTGGTAATTCCTAGATAAGAACGAATGGTTTATTTAACCAATTTCGTATTTGTTCGTAATATTATTATTATTATTTTTTTATTTTCTGTAATCAAAGCTAAAATAATAATAAAAAACAATCATAAAAATATTTTCTGCTAAAATAATAATAAAAAAACAATTGCGGAGATCTGATAAAATAATAATAAAATATTTTCTGCTAAAATAATAATAAAAAAAGTATTGGGGAAAAATAAATTGCGAGATCTGCTAAAATAATCTAAAATTTTTCTGCTAAAATAATCTAAAAAAACAATTGCGGAGATCTGCTAAAATAATCTAAAGATCTGCTAAAATAATCTAAAATATTTTGCTAAAATAATAATAAAATATTATCTGCTAAAATAATCTGAGAGATCTGCTATAATTTAATAAAAATAATAATAAAAAACTATTGGGGAGGCTTGCTAAAATAATCTAGAGATCTGCTAAAATAATAATAAAATCTGCTAAAACTAGAGGGCTTCTAAAATAATGTAGAGATCTTCTAAAATAATAATAGACATCTGCTAAAGTAATCTAGAGGTCTGCTAAAATATTCAATCTAGAGATCTGCAAAAAAATTATAGAGTTCTGCTAAAATAATAACACTTTTTTTCAACAAGTATATCTAACTGTCGAAATGCTCTGAAACGTCGTTCTGAGCGGACCCACTTTTCGAAGCGAAAAACCCACTTGGGAGAGAACTGTTTCTCCCACCTCGGTGAGATGAAAGTGCCTCGACCCTCGTCCATGAAAAGAACCCTATTCAAATTTCCTTTCATTGCAGCAAAGGCGTTCGGTCGTGTGCCCAAAGTGTGTCACACGCTTCTCCGGCGTCTTACATCGGCACATGGCGCTCAACCAGGTGACACGCTTCACCCCCTTCCCCCTCGAAGCCATGTGGAAACATTTTTCCTTTTGGTGAAGCTCGAGTTTTCCTTTCACGTTAAAGGGAATGTTTTTTTTTTTTTTTGCGAGATGATATTCATTTTTCGAAGAATATTTTATTTTTATTTTTAATACTTTTTAACAAAAGAGTAAATTTTATTCCTTGATTCCTCATGAGGAGACATATCGCCATTGCCACGAGAGGCTGGATTCATACTTCTGCCAAAAGTTTGCATCAGTCTGCCATTCCTACTTCCCTTGCAGATACAAATGTCTTGGCAAAATCTAAACTTATGATTCCTTCTAAGATCAAAACTAAATACCAAATTACAGAACTAAATGTGCACTCAAAACATGCTCACTTAATGAATGCCACCAACCACTAGAAAACGATATTGATATTAAAATATAAGAATTTCAAGCTTACATTTCGTAAGCTCGAAGCTGAATTCACAGAATGAATTATTAATCATTGAATGCAAAACCATACATAATTTATTTATCAGTTCTATAATTCACTATTAGGCCTATCTGAGTCTACTTCCATCACAACAAATAAATGGAATTAATATCTTCACCGACTCAAGTCTGCTTTAAATGCTCTTAATAAAGGTTTTTCAAGTATGATCTTGAACATTATATCTCTTTTAGAATAAGTCCACTGCCTGCACAAAATGTGTATCTTGCAATGGATCCCTTGCTTATTTGGATTTGGAATAGAATGAAATTGCATTAAAATTCATAAATATAATAAAAGTTGTGTACACTTCTAGCAAAATAGTAATTTTTGTTCAATTTCAAAAACAGTTTTCATCAAAAATCATATATATAATAAAAGCTGTATACACTTCTGTCAAAATAGTAATTTTCATTTAGTTAACCAAACTATATTTCATTAAAAATCATAAATAATAAATAAAAGCCGTATACACTTTCAGTAAAATAGTAATTTTTATTGAGTTTTAAAAAACAGTTTTCATTAAAAATCGTAAATATATTAAAAGTTCTTTACACTTTTCGCAAAATAGTAATTTTAGTTCAGTTCCAAAAACAATTTTCATCAAAAAATAGTAACTAAAACAAAGGCTCCCAGAGCAAACTGCATGCACAAATTAAACAGAACTGAACTGGACTTTCCAAGAAAATTAAGTGCCGGACATGGAGTATAAATAACCCGGACAGACAGTAGCATCCCCAAAGAACATTGAACCTTGATTACTTAATTATAATACCATCCTTCTGTTTGCGGTTACGAAATTTTGTGTATTAATACTGTGCACGGGTTAAGCATTCCACCAAGTATGCTAAATTTCTATACCTGTAGGCCCTTTCTCTTCTCTTCTGGTTATTGAATTGTTTGAAAATCGTAATCATTATAAAAGCTGCGTGCATTTTTATAAGTATGCACTATAATAAGTGCATGTACGTTGAGTCTGATTTCTTTATTAAACTATTATATTACATCTTGATTTCTAAGATAAAAGAGTTTTTCTTAAAATATTATCCAATATTTTGGTCCATCCAATCCCATTAATATCCAATAGTCCATTCACCATTTTGGGATGGCGCCTGTACAGATCTTGTTTTAAAAGCTTAAATGCACAGTAATCCCGTGGCAGACACATCGTCGGCGACCTTGGGTGGGATTTCTCATTTTTTCATGTTTTGGCATTAGCTTTTATTATATATCTATATCTTTATGTTTGATTTCAATCTCTCTTTCTCTCTCTGTATATATATATATAGATATATAGATAGATAGATCGAAATTAAATTTATTATTTTGCTTACAGTTTTTATAGAGATGTATAAAGATCTTAAGTATAATAAAAGCTGTATACTCTTTTAGCAAAATACTAATATTTGTTCAGTTCTAAAAAACAGTTTTCATTAAAAAAAAAAAAAAACCTTAATCACAATAAAAGCTGTATACACTTTTAACAAAATTGTTTTCTGTAACTGAACACAAATTACTTGTTTGCATTAAAAATCGTAAAAATAATAAAAGCTGTATACACTTTTAGCAAAATAGTCATTTTTGTTCAGTTCCAAAAAACAGTTTTCATTAAAAATCATAAGTATAATAAAAAGTTGTATACACTTTTAACAAAATAGTATTTTTTGTTTAGTTTCATAAAAAAATTTTCATCAAAAAATAGTAATTAAAACAAAGGCTCCCAGAGCAAACTGCATGCACAAATTAAACAGAATTGAACTCGACTTTCCAAGAAAATCAAGTGCCGGACATGGAGTATAAATAACCCGGGCAGACTGTAACATCCCCAAAGAACATTGAACCTTGATTATATAATAATACCACCCTTCTGTTTTGCGGTTACGAAATTTTGGGTATTAATACTGTGCGCGGGTTAAGCGTTCCATCAAGTCTGCTAAATTTCTATACCTGTAGGCCCTTTCTCTTCTCTTCCGGTTATTAAATTGTTTGAAAATCGTAATCATTATAAAAGCTGCGTCCATTTTTATAAGTATGCACTATAATAAGTGCATGCATGTTGAGTCTGATTTCTTTATTAAACTATTATATTACATCTTGATTTCTAAGATAAAAGAGTTTTTCTTAAAATATTATCCAATATTTTGGTCCATCCAATATCCAATCCCATTAATATCCAATAATCCATCCGATTTTTTGGGATGCCGCTTGTACAGATCTTGTTTTAAAACTTAAATGCACAGTAATCCCGTAGCAGAGGGTCCTTGGGTGGGAGGCATTTAAGTGGAATAACTTGAATTTTGGTTACTTTACTCATTTTTTCATGCTTTGGCATTAGCCGATATTATATATATATAATATTTGATTTCAATCTCTCTCTATATATACAGATAGATAGATTGAAATCAAGTTTTATTATTTGTTTACAGTTTTTTATAGAGATGTATAAAGATCGTAATTATAATAAAAGCTGTATACACTTTTTACAAAATAGTAATTTTTGTTCAGTTCCAAAAAAACAGTTTTCATCAAAAATAATTACTGTAATAAAAGCTGTCTACACTTTTAACAAAATAGTCATTTTTGTTCTGTTCCAAAAAAAAAAAAAAAAAAAACCAAAGAACAATTTTCATCAAAAAAGCAGTATTTAAAACCAAGGCTCACAAATCAAACTGCACGTTTAAATTAAGCAGAACTGATCACAGTTTTGAACTGGACTATCCAAGAAAATTAAGTGCCGGACATTGAGTATAAATAATCCGGACAGACTATAACATCTCAAACGAACATTGAACCTTGATTACTTAATAATACCACCCTTCTGTTTTGCGGTTACGAAATTTTAGATATTAATACTGTGCGCGGGTTAAGCATTCCATCAAGTCTGGTAAATTTCTGTACCCCTAGGCCCTTTCTCTTGTCTTCCGGTTATTGAATTTTTAGTTTTTGTTCTTTTTTTTTTTTTTTTTTTTTTTTTTTATGTTTTAATAATTATGTTCTTTGTTTGAAAGGAGAGGGAATAAAAAAAATGGTAGAGGAAGTAATAGAGTTTTGTCTACTTCCTTTACCTCTAAAGCATTGCAACAGCTAAAAATATAACATAATAATAATAAATTAACTCATCCAAAACCATTAGTCTGATAAGGGTTATGAATGAAATAGCTATTGCAGTCTGTGAAAAAAAAAAAAAAAAAAAAAAAAAAAAAACAGCCATTGAGTTAAGAAAGAGGTAAAGATTCAGCATCTGTCAGCTATGTAATCAGTTTTATTTTTTATCTCTCTCTCTCCTCCCTGTATATAAATAGATAGATATATGGTATATAAAAAATTATGTTTTTTTAGATAATAATTCAATATCAAATGCACCGTGTTCAAAAAACTAATAGTTAATTATAATGATGTAGGACAGCTGTTCCTATGAACAGCTTTTTGGAATACTACGATGTAAAAGACCCTTGAAACATTGAAAACTCTCAAATTATATATATTTTTTCTATCTGTCTCTTTCTGTTCTATCTGTCTCTTTCTATTGACCGAATTATGTATTATATGAGCAATTTGATTTCAATATATGTGCAATTACAACAAAAAAAAGTTAATGAATCGTAATATGATTTCACACTTGCAGCTGAGCAATTTCAGAAAATTCTCAAAAATCGATATTATAATGCCTTTTGTAAATGACCAATATAAATTGATGTTAAACGATTGGACAAATATCTGCATTTTTGGCATGTTATTTTTAATCGTTAAGATGTAATACTATTTTATGTGGATTTTGTGGTATAGAGTCAGATGGGTGGATAGCATTGATTTCCAAATTCAGGGTAGGGATGTATATATATATATATATATATATATATAGAGAGAGAGAGAGAGAGAGAGATCTTTTTAGATAATAATTCAATATCAAATGTATTACCACGTTCAAAAAACTAATATTGATTTATAATGATGTAGGAGCAGGTGCGTCTATGAACAGCCTTTTGGAATACTACAATGTATGTATGGAACATTCAAAACTCTCAAATTATATGTTTTTCTATCTGTCTCTTATTAGTTTTCCAATATTGACCGAATGATGTATTACATGAGCATATCGTTTTCAATATACTTGGCATTTCGACAAAAAAAGTTAATAACTCACACTTGCAGCTGAGCAATTTCAGTCAAATTTCAAAAAATCAGACGCGCTCTATTATATTACTACTCTGCGGTGTAAACCCTCTAAGCCATGTGAAGCACTGAACCCTCGGGTGTAAACCTTTGGTATTTTCTTTAAATAAATAATCTTTTTTTTTTATACATAAAATAATTGTTTAGTTTAATTTCTGCGGGTTGATGTATTTTAAAAAAAAATTGTATTTTACAAACTATTTATATAGCTGATACAAAAGTTTAATTTTAAATTGTTAAATTCTCTGTTCACAACAACAACCAATGACCTAAGGATCCAATGTAAAGATGTTATAAATTGATAAATCTTTAGACAATTGATCTTTTATACAAATTGATAAATCTTTATATAATTGATTTTCATACAAATTAATAAATCTTTATTACTTGAGGGGGAAACAGTATTTATTTAAAAAATTATGCAAGTTTTGAGAATGTTCCAAGATCAATAAATGAGCTCATTTTTGCAATCTGTTATCACTGTATAATGAATGATGTCTTCAAGTATTTCGGTAAATATTCCAAACACTTACGGAAGTATCAACCATCTTCAAGTTAATGATGAATCATCATTTAATCTTCACGAAAAGTCAAGTTTTCTCAGAAAATCACGATTGATTATTAAATTGTTTACACATTATTGGATTGATTCATTTGCAAATATTTCTTGGAAAAGATATAAAGGCAAAAAGAAACTACTGACCGATGAATTGTTTGCAAAACTAATTAGATGAATCGCATTTTTGTTGGCTTTATATTGCCATCTATAAACAAGTAACAGATATACTTATTGACTGAAAGTTCTGTGACCTACATTTGTCTTTTAAGTAAATGTCATTGACTTAACAAACATTCTTAATTTTTAATGAAATAAAGAAAGAGGAAGAACTTCGATAATTTATCTTTCTGTAAATTTGTCATCCTGTAATTTTAATTTTATAATTTTGTTTTTATCTGTTAAAGAAATTAACTATTCATTCAATTCCCACGTTGATATGAAACATTTTGATTTGTGTACCGTATATTTTAATTGTATAAGGTTTTCCATAAGCAGTTGTATGGTTTATGAATTTTGAAGTATATTATTTCTGAAGTTGAAAATAATAAGAAAATTCACTAAACACATTTGCCCCTCAATGCCCATTTATTTTGAATTTACTCAATTTGGAAAGCAATTCACTCAGGTGTATTTGTAATTTGCAACCTGTAATGATAAACATTTGAAAATTTAAAAGGTAAAAAAGAAGTTCAGAAATATTAAAAGGAAAAAAATCATTGGATATCTTAGCCTGAATGCTCATCCATTGATCTGCAACTCATTATTTTCATTAGAATCTGCAACTCATTATTTTCATTAGATTCTGCAACTCATTAATTGATTATACTTAATGTACTTCCGGACAACCAGTAATGTTAAATATTTGAAATTAATGCTATATAGCGTCAAAAAAAAAAAAGTTTTAATTATATTGTCCAGAAATATATTAAAAAAAATGGAAATCTCACTAGACATGATTTTATCATTGCCTTTTTATTTAAAATTGAATTAACTATTCACACAGTTTAATTTTCATTTAATTCTGGAGAAAGAACATTTTGCTTTATTGAATCCTAACTGTACCGTTCAAAGACATCGGACAACAGCAAAGACGAATGCCACATTCGCAATCCATCAAAACCAGAACTCACTCGAAAAATAATGCCAGTGAAACGTTAAACTTCTTCTAATCGAACCCAATTTCATATTTTCTCTTCTTAAGAAACTCCGATCAGCCGCAAGAAAGCACCCAAAGCAACAAAGGCCGGCAACAGATGTCCCCAAAGAACCACCGCTTCCCCAAACAACCTCGTGTGCGTGCACTTTTGTAAACCTTTCCTGTGGGGTGGTGCACCCTCCGACGGATATCGAGATTTACGAACGTTAACCCGCAGAGGGTGGTATTAATAACTTTGTGCCAGATTCTTCCAGCCCTCCCCCTCTGGGTCTACGCTCCCTTCCTCTCAGTAGAAGATCCCCCACCAAATAAATTTCTGGTATTCCCTTCTAGGCGGGGGTGAAGAGATGAACCCGCTGAACTTGCCCGCCAAAAAACAGCCGATAAAAGTAAAAATGGGGCAGTTATTTTTTTTTTCAAGGAAGGGGTGCTTTGGTCGCGAGTTAGTCGCGTGTGTTATGATGGGGTTGGTTCTTTTTTATTTTTCCCGTTTCCTCTTAAGAGGTGGTTAGAAGAAGAAAAAAAAAACATGGGGAGAGAGAGAAGAAGGCAAGAGTTGTTGAACTTCAAAGGTATTGATAAACTGTTGTAAGAAGGTGGGATGGCATTTTTTTTTTCTTTTTTCTTTCTTAAACCTCCCTCTTGGCAGTTTTGTCGCATCGATGTTAAGTTAGAAATTCTATCACTTCCATGCTAGGAAGTTTTTTTTTTTTTTCCTTACAGTTTATTTCTCTCATAGTTCTCGTTTTTTTTTTTTTTATGGGATGGCTGAGGGTAGTTGGCGAATAGTGCGATTTCATTCTGCCAATTTTCATGTGTTGTTTTCAACTAATATTAACATTAGATATTTCAGCCTAATTGCGGTCTCTGGCCCTTGGTACCACAGGCTTTAGGCTGACACGGATGTTTGTGAGCGGTTCGGAATCCACGTTAAACCGTAGGTCCCGGTCTAATTAACCTGAAAGCGTGCACAAAATGACCGTAGACCGGCAAACCATAGAGGACTAATTTGTCTTTTTAAGCCTATCTTTTCATTATTTGGGAAATTAATCACTTATGTCTATGAACTGATTTGATTGTTGTAGGTTAAATGTTTGTATCTCATTAAAATTGATTTAGAATAAATTTAATTATTTATTTTCAGAAATCTTGTAATTCATCTGATGGCCGAGTGACTAGCGCTCTGTGCCACCGACTTCGGGTTCTAGGCCCGCCGATGCCATCGATGTTTGTAATGGTTCGGAATCCACTTTAAACCACAGGTCCCGGTTCAATATGATTGTAGAACGTCGGGCTGCTAAACCTATCGCGTAAAATGAAAGCATCTCATATCTCGGAATCTGCCTTGGCCCACCATGGGCTGTTGTGCTGGGGAGTTAGTTAGTTAGTCCCTTATCTATCTTATATCACATCTTATTTTTAGATAACAAGTATGGTTTTTTAAACTTTTCATCAAGTTTCTAATCATCAGGAATACACAGATTCTACCATGAGTTGTCCTTTGGTTTGTTAGCAATTTGCCTTACGAAGGGTTGATAATTCTCTTAAAATTTTCGACATTGGAGCTTTGAATTGAATAAATTTTTCACTTTTACAGGTAAATTCAGTGTTTTCAAAACTTAAATTGAAACTCAATTAGATTTGAGAAGTTTAAAAGTGTGTCCTTCCTTTTTGCGGTAGAGATTTAATAGTTTAGTCAAGTCTGTTTAATTAGTTATAGATTTTCATCAATTCATTACCAACTTCAAAACTTCATATACGTAGAAAGGATTTATATTTGATGTTATCTCTCAAATATAGTTTTTTTTTTTTTTTTTTTTCTGATTTTCAAAAAGTAAAAACCATTTGTTAAATTGATCCAGCAATCATATGACGTTTTCGCAAAAAAAAAGTTAAAAGTAAATTATTGTCATTCAGTATGAATTCCATGTTTGAATGATGAAAATCTCAGAAATAAATCTTTCTAATTATGGTAATAAAAACAATCATAAATAGTTTGAACTAAAACTTTTCCAAGATGTCATAACAGAAAAAAAAAAAAAAAATGTGGGTTACGAACTTGACGTATTTAGGGAAAATAAAAAGTGTCAAAACTGTTAAGCTTTTTAGTAGAGCTGTATTGATTGAGCTGTATTGATTGTAGATTGATTTAGTAGAGCTGTAGTTCTTTGAATTGCTGCAAATATTAAACGAATAAAAAGTAAACAAACAAAAAATTAATAGTTTTTTTTCCACTTTAAGAAATTTGTCCTTGAAGAAGACAACATGCACAATTTAAATTTTACAAATTCTTCTTAATTGTTTTTTAACATTGAAAAATATTTTACTTCTGTAGGGCATTTATTCATTTCAAGTATAATTACATCATTATAAATAATGATGTTATTATTAAATATATGAAGTTTATAATGGCGAAAGTTGTAAGTTCACTCACAAAAATTCAAATAATTTAAAAATTGAATAGAAATAAAAAAAAAAAATCTGGAAATTTTTAAAAAAAAAAGCGTCTATTTATTTCTGCTTCCTGTTTATTTTCTAACGTAATTTTGATGATTTAACATGATTTTTTCTTTAAGGAATGCTCATAGCTTGCCTGTCTGCTGTATTTTGAAAAATGAAATTGTTGTTTACATAATCTGCGCTTGTTTTTTGTTGAGTACAATCTGTGTTTATTCAACTGAAACCTTGATTTTTGTTTTTGCCATCAACAAGATTCACTTATCCACAACTCTTTCCACGAGATTATCAATTTTAACAAAACAAAAGCCAAATCTTATTACCAGATATATGTTTTATTTTCGTTAGTGAAACTATACATTTTGTAAGCTAAAACATTGAGAAAAAAAAAAAATCATTTATTTAATCATTTGAAATTTTTTTATTATTTTATATTTAATGTATTGTTTTTCCATTTCGTTTATTGAAAAAGTGATCGAAATTTTTTTTTTTTATATGCAAAAAAAAAACGATTGAAATGTGGAGTTTATTAACTGTAATATTTCAACGATAGATGGGTCTGACGAAAATCGCATTAAGTTGAGTGCAGCTAAAATAAATAAACTGTAACTAAATATAAATTTTGTCAGATTGGAGTCAAAGGATTAAAAAAAAAAAAAACGCCCAATTTAGAAGAAAATTATTTTTACAAAATTATAGAAATACAGCAGATCTCCCACCTAAAACCTGATTACCAATGCGATGCGCTTCACACACTTTGTCACAATCGCCATTAAATCTCCTCGTTTCTGAAAGCATTGATGTATACTACCAGCCAATAGACATCCTGCTCTTTAGCTGGACTAATTTTTTGTTATAAAATTATAATACATTTACTCTTGATTGAAATTTAAAAAAAAAAATATTTTAACTTTACAGTTAAAAATAAAGCATTTCGCGACACTTCTTTATATAGAATAATTTGTTTATTATTATTACTGGTGAACATCGAGGGGCCTCGTGTTTTAATTACGTATGCCACGAACAACCCACTGATGGGCGATAAAAGAAGTGTATTTGCTCTATGTTTAGGGATATATAAGACAGTCACGCAAAAACAATTTCTCTCAGAGTGCAAATTTTATTTTTTAAAGCACATCAGTGGGTTGTTATATATGGTTGCGTAGAATGATATATATACGAATATATATGTGTGTGTTGTGTCTAATCTTCAATGTCCTGCAAAAGGGACAATTTCTGGATGGAGGGAAAGGAGGACTCATTATGATGGAGCATATATATACAAATGCAAAAGTCTTATTTTTTAAACGTGGCATGGACTCAACAAGTCGTTGGAAGTCTTCTGCAAGAATGAGCCATGCTGTCTAGATAGACGTCCATAATTGTGGATGGTGCGGATTTTGGGCACGAACAGACCTCTCGATGATGTCCCATAAATACTCGATGGGATGTCGGGCGATCCAGGTGGCCAGATCATTCGTTGGAATTGTCCAGAATGTTCTTCAAACCAATCGCGATTGTGTGTTGTCATCCAAAAAATCCATCGTTGTTTGGGTAATGAAGTCCATGAATGGCTGCAAGTGATCTCCAAGTAGCTGAACATAGGATTTCCAGTCAATGTTCGGTCCAGTCGCACCAGAGGACCAAGTCCATGCCATGAAAAAAAAACAGGACCAGCTGCCTTGGACCATGGCTTCGTGGGGTCTGAGCCACTCGAACCCTACCATCATCTTACCAATTGAAATCGTGACTCATCGGACCAGGCCAGGGTTTTCCATTCATCTAGGGACCAACCGATATGCTCACAGCCCTCGAGAGTCGCTGCAAAGCGATGTCGTTCTGTCAGTAAAGGCACTCGAGTCGGTCTTCTGCTGGAATAGCCCAAGATCCAAATTTCTCCGCACAGTTCTAACAGACAAGTCCCTTGTATATTGATTTCTGCGGTTATTTGACGCAGTGTTGCTTGTCTGTTAGAATTTACGACTCTTTGCAAGTCGTTAAGTGCGCTGTCCATGGTGGGATGTATGCCTGAAATTTCCTACTCTCGGCACACTCTTGACACAGTGGATCTGGGAATGTTGAATTCCCTAACGATTTCGAAATGGCATGACACATGCGTCTAGCTCCAACTAACATTCCGCGTTCAAAGTCTGTTAATTCCCGTCGTGCGGTCATCCTCACGTCAAAACCTCTTCACATGAATAACAACAGAAATGAAAGGTCTGCGAAAGCACTGCGCATTTATACCTGTTCTACGCGATGCTACTGCCATCTGAATATTTGCATATTGCTATCCCATGACTTTTGTCACTTCAGTGTATATATATATATAAACAGTCAAAGTACCGGGTAGAAGTCTCCTGATATCCCCATATATAACACGACGACACACACACACACACACATATATATATGTAATTATGTGTGTGTGTTTTATATATGGAAACCGGAGACTTCTACCATGTACTTGGACTGTCTATGTTAAGATTAAGATTAAAATTAAGATTTTAAAGGAATGTTAAGTCTCATCGTTTCTGAAAGCAGTGACTTCAAAGGAAGCCTCGAGCGATTTCGTACTTGATTTCTTCTTCACACTTGCAGATACCATGGTTCAGATTCTTACTATCATCTGCAACAAATGCTATTTATTTGTAGGTACTAAAAAGAAACGAAATATCAATCACGACGTCTTTAACTTAAAAAAATTGACTTTACGCTGATTTGACTGAAATAGTGGATGAAGGCCGCAAAAAAAAAAAAAAAAAAAAAAATGTCATTGAACTCGTGTCAACTGAAGGATACACCCTCTTATCTGAGGATCTGCAGTATCCATTGCCCGTACGAAGGACATTCCATGGACTTGACTCTGAGTCGCTATTGAGTTAAGCTGAGACAAGCAAATATTTACGTTGATAGCGATAAAAACCAGAATCACACCAGCAACATCTTTCTGAGCAAAGAGTTAACAATTGAGTGACATGTGTGTATTTGATATTGATGCTCATATCCCCTCACATCAGCAAATCTGGAAATTTTGCTGATTTCTGCATTATTTTATCTAGGACTTACGCCACAAGGAAAACCTTGAAATGTTTATAAGTCGCGTATTTTCCCCTTTTCAAACCACTTCAATCCAATCCGTTGAATGTAGTACTACACGCAGTTGACTATAAGCTATTAGCGTAATTTTCTACAGTTATCCAATCCAGGATTCAAATACAGGTATGAGACTTAAACAGCAAATTTTATTTCACTTAAATTTCTACTTACCTAATATTTATAAGTTATATTTTCCCCTTTTCAAACCACTTTAGTCCAATCCATTGGATGCATTACTACTCGCATTTGAATTTAAGCTATTAGGTTAATTTTCTACATATATCCAATTACAGGTATGAGACTTACATTTTATTTCACTTAAATTTCTATTTACCCAATATTTATAAGTCGCATATTTTCGCCTTTTCAAACCACTTCTGTCCAATCCGTTGGATGTATTACTACTCGCAGTTGAATATAAGCTATTAGCCTGAATCCAATATCCAGATATCAATCCAGGATTCAATTGCAAGTATGAGACTTAAATAACAAATTTTATTTCACTTAAATTGCTACTTACCTTATCCTTTATTAATAAATTTAATTTTCAATTTCTTTTATTTTTTATTTTTAAATTTAATATTTATTGGAATGGAGAACATTCATCGATTTTATCCTTGGGAAAATTATTTTCAACGATTCAATATTGTATGCTATCGCGCAAATGATAGATTATTAGTACTAGTAATTATTGACTACTACTAGTAATTATTGAATTCAAATTTCAATAGTAATTATAAGACTTTCTTGAGTAATTGTTGACTACTACTAGTAATTATTGAATTCAGATTTCCTTAGTAATTGTAAGACTTTCAATAGTAATTATAAGACTTTCAATAGTAATTATAAGACTTTCAATAGTAATTATAATAGTAATTATAAGACTTTCAATTAGTAATTATAAGACTTTCAATAGTAATTATAAGACTTTCAATAGTAATTGTTGACTACTGCTAGTAATTATAAGACTTTCTTTAATAATTATTGACTAGTATTAATTATTGAATTCAAATTTCAATAGTAATTATAAGACTTTCTTTGGTAATTGTTGACTACTACTAGTAATTATTGAATTCAAATTTCAATAGTAATTAATGACTACTACAAGTAATTATTGAATTCAAATTTCAATAGTAATCAATGACTACTACAAGTAATTATTAAATTCAAATTTCAATAGTAATTATAAGACTTTCTTTGGTAATTATTGACTACTACTAGTAATTATTGAATTCAAATTTCAGATTTAAGTCTTATGATTTTTTTTTCCTTTCTAAATGCGGAAGTTTATAAATTTTATGTCTTGAATCAAATATTATAATTATTATTATTTCTAAGAATTTGTGTTTGATTTAACATTTATTTTAACTTTTCAATCATCTTATTCACTATATAATCCTATTTTATTGAAATTAATATTTCATATTTACAGCGTTCAAGGAAAATATTTTAGTTTATTTGAAATTATTAATGCAATGATTGACAAAAACAATAATTTAGTCAGATATATATTTTGTTATGAACAAAAACTAAAAGCACAAAACAGACGTAAATGATTACTTCAGTTTATGTATTGTTTTTTGTAAAAATAATTCTAGTAAATTATCTCCTTTCCAATAAAAGAAATGTTATCGTAAGATCTATAACAATAAATAAATATAATAGATGAAAGTATAGGAACGTATCTCGATAGTTTAAAGCATTAGAAAATCAATGCCTGTTTTTCTTTTTTTTTCCCGCATCTTTTCCGCCTTGTGAAGACGAGAAACCAGCCACAAATACCAAACTAGGACGGTATAATATTAATTTCAGCATGCAAGCGTTCAAGCACATCCGATTCTTGTTTATTTTTAATGATTTTTAAGACCGTAATTCTACGTTTTGAAAAGGAAGTTGAATTGTTTTCATAAATTTGACATGATCACCAATTGATAAACTTCAATAGCAAAAGCAAAATAATCTATCGCATTCGAATTCTTTGCAAATATTTCGTTTTTATTTCCAAACTTTTTATTTGTAAGAGCAGCAACAAAAGAATATAAATATAATTCCTGGAAAATTTCTCGTTGAATAATGTATGGCGGATTTAAAATAATTTCTTTTTATAATTCCTGATTTCTTCCTCATGCTTTTAGCAGATGATTGCCGCCATTTTTACTAAACGTTTGACAAAAAGTTTTGGAGTTTGATAAGTAATTCTTCTAAATTTTTGGGCAATTTTTTTCCTTCCTTTCATGTTGATTAGCGTTAGCTCTTTTTAATCGTCAAATACAATAAAAATAAATTTATACAGAAGATATAAGTAAAAAGAATCTTTATTTTTTACCGTTTAGATTTCCTTCAAAGTAAATGACATTCTAAATATTTAAGTATTATTACATAGCATTTACCTTTTCTTTTTTAAATCTATCATCATTCTTTATAAAATTTATTTTTAAAATAAAAAAGCATATTGTAAATCATCATATGTAAATACTGACTACATCAGACAGTACCAGTACTATAAATTGTTATATTTAAATACTATTTGATAATAGTTTATGACTGTCATTCCTTTGAAAGGCTTTTTTATTTAAAAGATTCTACATTAATTTTTTATTTATTTTTAAAATTTTATTTTAAAAAATTAAGATAAATAAAGTGCTGAATTAAGATTTTTTTTTTTTTTTTTTTGTAATAAAATCAAACTAACTAAAAAATTCTGAATAAGTTCTTTTGATTAATATTAATTAATCAATTAAATTAGATTAATCTTGATTAATATTTAATTTAATTCAAGATTAACTGATTTCATAAAATGAAACTTGGATTTTAAATCTTTTCATACAAATAATTAATTTACATAATATTTTCTAATAATTTCTTTTATTTCTCTAATAATGCCTTACAAATTATTTTAGAATAATTTTCTTAAAATGTTTTCTAGAAATTTTTAATGTCTAAGAATGTTGTGTTGTATGATTTATGTGATTAATCATATTTTGATATTGAATAAACTGTAAATGAAAAATAATTTGCTCCTAATTTTAAACTGATTTCAATTTAAAATGAAATGCCATTAAAATATTTTTTTTTTTTTTTTTTTTTTTTTCAATTCCTTCTATTAGCTCACACTCTCCCTATATATATCTTGTTCAAATTTTCAATCGTTCATAAAATACTTTTTATCCATCCACCCAAGTTCAAAAACATGCTTTTTTAACTTGTAGTGGATGACACTGGATGTTAATACAGTTTTTTCAAATATTAATTCAGTAATTAAATTTAATTAATTAATTGTAGTTTTTTTTTTTTAGATTTAAGTTGTATATATCTTCCAATAGATGGCGCCAGATAAACTTTAAAAAAATGAATGAAAATTATTTATAAAGGACTTTCTGCAATATAGTGGGAAAAAAAGTAGGAATTGACTTAAAAATTTTTTTTTTATATTATTTATGTTCAAGTTGAATATATATGATTTTAAATTATAAGTTCTATTAGTTTCTCAATCTATGAGTTCTTCCTCTTCCTATTATCCTTTTCAAAGCCTTCAGTTCAACCGAAAATTACTAAAAATCACTGAAATCCAATAATTTAAAAATTACATTCAATGATACAAGATATGCTGTTTTTTTTTTTTTTTTCCTGTATTTTACTATTTTTAAAATTACCTCAATTCCCTGCCTGTGATCCATGCATTTATGTGTTATAAAACTATACGATACGGATTAAAATTTTTATCTTTTATATATGAATTATGGCGTTTACATATCGTTGGAAAAATATTGCCTTTTCGTTTTCATGCTATTTCTTAAATACATAACTCCTTTCCTTTATCCTTTTTCTGTATTTCACTATTAAAAATATTACCTCAATTTCCTCCTTATAATCCATGGGTTTATGTGTTAAAAAAAACTTTAGTATTTCGTGGAGCAGATTATAGGTCGCAACGTACAATCAGTAGAAATTTTTTTCCAGAAATATTATAAAACGACTATCTGAATCAATTCACCACCTAATGAATGAAAAAAGCGTAGAATGAAATTGCATACAATTAAAAACACTTTACAAAAGGCCAAATTATTAATGAGTTATGACACGGATTAAAATTTTCATTTCCTAGCAAATATTGAGATTACAAATCGTTGGAAAAATATTGCCTCTTTCGTTTTCATCCCATTTCTTACATACATACGTTCTTTTGGTGTCTGATGACTTAAATGAAAAAATTAATATTAATATTCTTATTAACGACTTATGTTATGGATTAACATTTTCATCTCTCTGACAAGTATTGCGATTACATATCGTTGGAAAAATATTGCCTCTTTCTTTTTCTTAAATACCTGGTTTCTATCTTAAGTGAAAATATTAATATTAATATTGTTAATTAATATTCTTATCAATGAGTTATGATACTTAAAATTTTTATCGCTTTAGCAAATTTTGGGATTACAAATCGTTGGAAAAATTTGCCTCTCTCTTTGCATCCTATTTCTTAAATACATAACTTCTTTCCGGTTTCTGATATCTTAAGTGAAAATATTAATATTAATATTGTTAATTAATATTCTTATCAATGAGTTATGATACGGATTAAAATTTTTATCGCTTTAGCAAATTTTGGGATTACAAATCGTTGGAAAAATATTGCCTCTCTCTTTTGCATCCATATTTCTTTCCGGTTTCTGATATCTTAAGTGAAAATATTAATATTAATATTGTTAATTAATATTTCAGGTTACTGATTAAAATTTTTATCGCTTTAGCAAATTTTGGGATTACAAATCGTTGGAAAAATATTGCCTCTCTCTTTTGCAAAATACATAACTAATATTAATAAAATATTAATTAATATTGTTAATTAATATTCTTATCAATGAGTTATGATACGGATTAAAATTTTTATCGCTTTAGAAAATTTTGGGATTACAAATCGTTGGAAAAATATTGCCTGTTTCTTTTTCATCCTGTTTCTTAAATACATAACTTTCTTTCCGGTTTCCGACATCTTAAACTAACAACATAATCTTTGTACATAAGTGAGTCATACAAACGCTCTTTAAAACTGGAAAAAATTTTGTTAATTTTTTTCTATGAAAACATGATTAGCATATGGTACATCAAAAAACAGGCATGGATTATATACTGATTAAAATAACATGCATAAAATTGTCTTAAGAACCCTGACCAGCTTAGTGTCAGAATTGTCTTAAATGGCCCTGTTTTATTATTATTAATTTTATTACAAAGTTTTATTCAATGGGATGAAATGGACTTGTAACATTTTGAACCTTTCCATCATCTTCAATTCCAGCAACAATTATTCAACCTCGGAACAAAACTCAACTTCCTATTCAACATAAAGATTCCGTATACTTACACTGCTTGCTATGGCAGAGTCACGTTCAGATCCATCTTTTAATAAAAACCAAATTTTCCTAAACTGGTTTCACTTTTTCAAAAGTGAGTCTTCCATTTCATCGCCGCACGCCGCGAGTTGCTTTTTAAAAAGCCATCCATCTTCTTCGCTCTGGCCCCCTTTCCGTCCAAGGTGGGTGTCTTCTGCACTCTTCCACCTGTCCGTCCGACCCCCTGTCTCCAGCGTCGAGTAGCATGTTTATCTTTTGACAGAGAGGGTAGGGGGCTGTTCCATTTCCATCTTCCCCAGACGATAAAGTCCTTTGCCAGTGAACGACGAGTATTTAACATGGTGTCAAGCAGAAGTCGTTTGTCTCTATCTCTAAAAATAGCTATTTTTCGGTTACTTGCAAACGATTTTGCGGAGATACGGCTGTTATATTTTCTATGTAAATAACTGTTAAAAAATTTTTTTGTATTAATTACAAATTTTACTTGTATTTTTATTAAAAAGTATTGAATATCGTTTCTAAAAAGAAATCGCTATCGTTTTTTGATTAATTAAAGGGTTTTTTCGAGAGAAAAAAATATCGCTATCGTTTTTTTCAATTAATTAAAGGGTATTTTTGAGAGAAAAATTGATATCGCTATAAAAAGAAATCGCTATCGTTTTTGATTAATTAAACGGTGTTTTTGAGAAAAAAATCGCTATCGCTATGAAAAGAAATCTCTATCGTTTTTAATTAATTAAAGGGTGTTTTTGAAAGAAAAAATCGAAAAAAAATCTCGTTTTTTATCGCTATAAAAAGAAATCGCCATAAAAAGAAATTTCTATCGTTTTTCAATTAATTAAAGGGTGTTTTTGAGATTGAAAAAAAAAAGAAATCACTATTGTTTTTTAATTAATTAAAGGGTATCGCTATGAAAAGAAATCACTATTGTTTTTAATTAATTAAAGGGTGTTTTTGAAAAAAAAAAATCACTATCGCTATGAAAAGAAATCTCTATCGTTTTTCAATTAATTAAAGGGTGTTTCTGAGATTGAAAAAATCTCTATCGCTATGAAAAGAAATCACTATTGTTTTTTAATTAATTAAAGGGTGTTTTTGAGAAAAAAAAATCGCTATCGCTATGAAAAGAAATCTCTATCGTTTTTCAATTAATTAAAGGGTGTTTTCGAGAGAACAAAATCGCTGTCGCTATCGCTACGAAAAGAAATCGCTATCGTTTTTTAATTAATTAAAGGGTGTTTTTGAAAGAAAAAATCGCTATCGCTATAAAAAGAAATCTCTATCGTTTTTGAAGTAATTAAAGGGTGGTTTTGAGAGAGAAAAAAATCGCTTTCTCCAATAAAAAAAAATCTTTATCGTTTATTAATTAATTAAAGGGTGTTTTCGACTGAAAAAATTGCTATCGTTATCGTTAAAAAGATATTAAATTGCTACCGTTATCACTATAAAAAGATATTAAGTTGCTAGCGTTATCGCTATAAAAGATATTAAGATTATCGTTATCGCTATAAAAAGATATTAAGTTGCTATCATTATCTCTATAAAAAGAAATCGCTATCATTTTTTAATTAATTAAAGGTTTCGCGAAAAAAAAATCGCTATGAAAAGAAATTGCTATCGTTTTTAATTATTTAAAGAGTGTTTTTGAGAGAGAAAAATCATTATATAAAGAAATCGCTATATTTTTTAATTAATTAAATGGTGTTTTCGAAAGTGAAAAAAAAAAAATCGCTATCGGTTTTTATTAATTAAAGGGTGTGTTCGTTTTTTTTCATTAATTAAAGGGTGTTTTAGAGAGTTGAGAATAATTTTCCTATCAAAATCAGTAATGATTCTTTTCTTTTCCATGTCCAAAATAACATTTATTTAAATTAAGAAATATTTATTTTTTATGAGTATTCTGTTAAATTTGCATTTTGATTTGATAGGAAGCTGAAATTTAGTTCAATATAGCTGAATGAAATAAATCTAATCGAAGAATATTTATAATATTTGAAGGATATATTTTAAAATGAAATAGATTCAAAAGAATTTAAAAATTGAGAAGAATCTGTTATAATGTTTGTCCATGTACTTTTGATATTTATATATCTTTGATTTGGATTCAGTCACCTAGAAAGCAGAAATAAATTATAATGTCCTTGATAAAGCTATCCTCAGGAAGTTAGAATTAATTTATTTTAGGTTTATATAAGTATTTCCTTTTTTATATTTCTAATTTCTTTTAGATTATGCAGATTTGCTGGATATGTTTCACACACTGTTAATGTATCTTCTGCATACATTTTTGTATTATTTTTTATCTGCCAATGCAGTTTTACCATTCAATTTTTTGATATTTGTGTTTGTCTAATGATCTTCAGTGTCTTTGTATATATATATACATTAATAACTGAGAATTTTTTGAATTTCTTTATGGTAAACTAGATATTTATTCATATATATCAGGAAAAAAATTACATAAATATCCAAATAATAAAGCCATTAATTTAATTTTATTAATTTCTTTGTTGCATTTTGCATGTTATTACTAAATATGACTTTAATTCAATAATTTTGAATGTGTCAAATGATCAAAAATTCACATGTCAAGCATTTCTTTTATTACTTCAGTTCTCAATTAACGACGAATACTATTTCCTGAAATATGACGCCTGTTGCTAAAATTAAGCAGGAATTTATTTCAATCCCACTCAGAATTTTTTTGTAACTGAATCATTCTATATTAAGGGCCGATAAGCTTAATTAGACGATAAGCCGACGTAACTTTTTCTTTTTCATTAAATAAAATTGAACATGTTGGGTAGTTAATTTGGCATTTGCTGAGAGATGTAAACTAGTAATCGAATTCTTTTTTTTTTTTTATTTCGTTGCTAACTCTCTTAATTGAATGATTCTCAAATTGTCAAGCATCATTATCGAATTACACTATTCAATATTATGTACATATTTCGTAAATTAAGTAAGTAATTAATTCTTGTCAATACTAATGTCAATACTTATTTTTTATTTATTTGTTAATGCAGAGCTCAATTTTATTGGGTTGTTTGATTATTTAAAACTTTTACGTTTAAATCTTAAAAAAAAAAATCTTTTTTTTTTTTTTTTTTTTTTTTTGTAAATTCTGTTGATTTTGTTTATTAATATTTAAAGTGATCGAAAATAATATCTTTATCCTTTTTATATGTTGTACCGCCCGACTCGTGGCTCAGTAACTAATTGCGCCGCTCGTGAGCATTAGGGCTGAGGTCAATCCGCTGGCTGTTTTGTTTTAGACACGGTTTCAAAAGGATGAAACTCAATGTAGCTTGTGATGTTTCAGCATCTTGCCTCGTGAATCGGACAAACTGGTGGGAGTTTTCCGGCTTTTCTCCCATACAATACGCACACTCTCCTAACTCTGCGTCACGGCCAGTCAAACTTTGAAAATGCACCCCATGAGACACGAATTCTTGAACTGCTGGCCATATGGCCAACCCAAATGGTCTTGCTGGCCACTTTGAAAATGCACCTAACTCTGCTGGCCGTATATAAAATTATATATCCCCATTATTTAGACCATTATAGATAATTTTTGGATTGATAAATTGAAACATAATGAGTTATTATTGTTGTGTTTACTATTATTCTTACATGTAAACGTAGATAATATAATAATAATAATAATCATAAAACGCACATTGTAAGGAAATATACAATACTAAAAATAAAATATAAAAAATACACAAACGAAATAAAAAATGAAATCATTAAAAAATGTTTATTTTACTAGTGCGATATTTGTTTCAAATCTATCTAAATTTGGGTATTTGCACGTCGTAATTGGTGTTGTCATCTTTGTTTGCGATTTAGTCAACAAATTCTAAAACTATCAAAAGTAGCAGTGCAATAACTTGAAGAATTGAATACAATATTCAAGTTGAAATTAGAATTATTGATCCAAGGTTTGTACAAAATCAAAATTTTTAAAAGGTTTTAAAAAAAATAAATAAATAAGCAATTCTACATATAAAAAAAGTATTATTTTAAAGTAAACACAAAGCCGGAGTTGGTGGTCTGATGGGTTATTGACTCTGTCTATGGTCTTTGGTGATAGAGGTTTCAGCTTCGAATCCTATCGGTAGCATGGATATATGTTGGCGATTCCGAATCCACATTAAACTGTCCTAGTAGTCCAACTTAGTCCTAGTCTAATTATCCTAAAGTATGTAAAAAAATTATCGTAGTGTGGCAAACCAAAGCAGGAGTTTATTTTTTAAACAATGCTCAACATTTAATGATAGCAAAAAGAATAAAAAAGATCAGAAAACGTAAATTTATAAAAAAAAAACAAAAATTTTAATATTCAGAATTCTAATTATTAGTGAACCAGATTACTTATATTCCTTCAATTTATAAATTTATATTATTTTGGTAATTATATATACAAATATAAGTAGTGTAAGAAATGCATTTGTCAAAATAGTCTTCTAACCTGATTTATTTCTACTATTTATCTAATATTTAAAAATCGAAAGATGTTATATTATTTCTGTGTACAAAAAAAAGAAAGAGTTTAGAAACTAAGTTAATTAATGTGTGTCTATAAAAATCAGTTATTATTCATCTCTGTTACACTTCATTAAAGCAGTGATTATTAATTCTCTGTCACCCTTCGTTAAAGCAGTTATTAACTCTGTATCACTCTTCATTGTATATTTTATCCTCTTTTTCCACAATACATCTTAAGTTAACCTACTAAAAACTAACTCCCTTGCACTACAGCCCATCGTGGGCCAAGGCCGTCTGCCTATTGGCAGAAATGGTTTCTTTGTACAGAGTAGTGTTGTCACTCCGACGCCCATATTCATGTGGCCTGGTGGCCAACTGGCTAGCGCTCTGGCAATTGGTACCACTGGCTTCATCTTCGAATCCTGGCGGTGGCATGGATGTTTTTGTGAGTGGTTCGGAATCCACGTTAAACTGTAAGTCCCGGTTTAATTAGCCTGAAGTGTGCACAAAATGACCGTAGAGCGACAAACCAAACCTTCCTATCATATTAGACAAGGACCTAAGATTTAAAGTAAATTCCGAACCACTACAAATATCCATGGCACTGCCGGAACTCGAACCTAAAACTTGTGATACCGAGCGCCAGAGCGCCAGTCACGCGACCATCAAGCCCGAGTTAACCTATTAAAATTGGCAAAATGTACAGTTGGAACATGATTACATGGTTAATGGCATAATAAAACAACATCCAGTTTTTAAAAAAAATTGGATCATTTGTGGTATTTCAAGAACAAAGCTACAATGTTTCGCGTATGAATTCTACCTCAGGGACAACAACGCGCGGATTAACAAACATTTCATCTTCAGGGCATTTCCGGATGAATTAATTCCCACGGATCATCTTAGTGCTTTCGTAATTCATTGGCTATAGATGTCCAGCATTCGCCGTTTGGTTACTCCACCAAAAAACCTGAAATTTTACGCCGTCTCTGCGCTTTTTAGGTCAAAAAGTTCGACCTTCATCTTTGTGAACCAGTTGTTGTTGCTGAACAATTTATCTGTATGAACTGGGTCTTTAAGAATACTGTGTGACATGCAGCTGATTTTGTTCAGAATCTTTTTTTTTCTTGATTATAGATATATATATGTATATAATTTTTATTGTTCATAGTTTTGGTCATGATCTTTCTGGACCAAGGTGTGTCCGATTGAACTAAATAGTAAATTTTTTTCTTTACTTTTTTTCCACACGAACAATACATCTGTTCAGGTTCAAAAATGTTTATGGATGGTCGAATTACATCCGCTTTATTAGTTTCTTCGAATAACAAATTGTTGCCAGTTGGATTAGCAATATGTTGACCTGTTTGTATAAGTAGCTAACCGTTCAACTAATTAAGTGTGGTGAAATGTTTTTAGGCATCAGAAACTAATAGGAATCATTTTCAGGAAGTAAAAGTTTGATGTTTCCCAAATTTCCTGTACTGTTTTCCCGATTTCTCTTCTCTGAAATTCTTTTATGCATGAATAAATTAATTTTAGTATTTTTTAAGAATTCAATAATTTATAAGATGCGTAAATTATACGTACTATAAAACATCTACTTTTTTAAGTATATTTGTTGTTAATTCATCTTCTTGCATATCAAGTTAATTAGTGATATTATGTTTGCCTGAGCCAGAGCCAGAGCAAAATTTTGCTCACTATAAAATATCTACTTTTAAAGAATATTTGATGTTTAATTCACCTTTTTTTGAATATCAAGTTAATTAGTGATGATTGCCAGAGCAAAATTTTGCTCACTACAAACATCTATTTTTTAAGAATATTGATGCTAATCTTGAATATCAATTAGTGATTATTTCCAGAGTGATTAGTCGATTACTGATTACAGTCAATTAGTAATGATTGCAAAATTATGCTCACTATAAACAACAATTTTTAAAGTATATATGATGTTAACTCACCTTCTTGAATATCATGTTACGACATGTCTGACAGAGCTAAAGATTCATAGCGAATAAGAACTGCCATTTTCTCATCCAAAATTTGGATTTTGGGTCCCACCACAATTTAGCATAAGCATGAAATCTGTAAACATTAAATGTCTGTTTGTTGTTAATTTTGTTGTTAATATTACAATAATCTACTATAGATCCTTTTAGTAATCAAAATATGAAAATAAAATATGAAATAAATTATTAAAGTAAGAGATCCCTGAATCGATTCCGCTGGTGGCATTCTTTGCAGTCTCTGCTTTCAGAAACCAGAAGATTCGAGGGAGATTGTGTCAATGTATAAGTATGTCGCTCCATAGTCAGTTTGCTTGGTGAAACTTTTTTGTGTTTTCTCCCATACAGCATCCAAACGAAAGACAGTTTCCTCTAAAAAATCGACCCGGAAGTAAAAGCACCAATCGGTTGGCTGTTCGTAATAGAATACGAAGATCTCCGATGTATAAAAAATCGAATTTCATTAAAACATTTTATTAAAAGATTCATAGTAAATTCATTAAAATTATGTTTACTAAAAAAATCATTTTATTTAATTTGATAACGAATAAAAAAATGTTAAAAATGCCGAAAAAATTTTAAACAATGAAAAAAAAAAAAAAATTCTACGGTCGATATACAGGTTTATCCTGATTTAGTATTTAATGTAAAGAAAAAAAATAATAATAAAAGAATTTAGAATTTAATGTAAAAAAAAGGAATAAACAAATAAAATTTAGAATTTAATGTAAAAAAGGAATAAACAAATAAAATTTAGAATTTAATGTAAGACCAAAACACATAATAACAACCTTAAATAAATAAATAAAAAATAATAAAAAAAAGAGTTAATTAAAAAAGAAAATTCCAAACGATTTTCATTTTTACTTTGAAATAAAATTATCTTTCATCAGACGATCTTTTAGAACACTGTCACGTTAATTATTTAATAATTATTCAATTATTTTTTTAAATGTATAAAAAGCTCGTGAAAGAAATTAATTAAAATTGAAAGTGATCAAGAACACGAAAACCTTCCTCCCCAAAACAATGCCCATATCTTTTATTGATAATAAAGAATTACTGTCTTCTTTAAAAAAATTTATACAAACACTTTAGAAATTTTTTTTTTATCACAAGAAATTTCTGAGTTATTTCATTTTTATTTTCTTGATGTAAAAAAAAACAACGCTAAAACATCGCCACATTTCAATTGGTTAACAAAGTTTATAAACGCAGATGTAGGTTAAAATATGGCACGAAATTTAACGTTGAATTCATTGAAGGAAGGAAGAATTTTTTTGTTTACTAAACTATTTAATAATTACTCAATTATTTTGTAAATGCTTAAAAAGCTCGTGAAAGAAATGTAAAAAATTGAAAGTGATCAAGAACACGTAAAACCTTGCTCCCTAAAAACAATACCCATATAATTTATGGATAATAATAGTATTACTATCTTCTTTAAAAATTTTATGCAATACTCAAAAAAAAAAAAAAAAAAATTTTTTTTTATCACAAGAAATATCTGAACTACTTTTTTTCTTTTCTACATGTAAAAAAATAATACTAATAAATAAAAACAAGATCAAAACATCGCCAAATCTCAAATGGTTAACAAAGTTTATAAACGCAGATGTAGGTTAAAAAATAGCACGAAATTTAACTTTGAACGTTAATTTTTCTTTTCAATTAATTTTTTTTTACTAAATTACTTAATAATTACTCAATTATTTTCTAAATGTATAAAAAGCTCGTGAAAGAAATGTAAACAAAATCGAAATTGATCAAGGGCAGAAAACAATACTCATATAATGTATAGGTAATAGTAGAATTACTATCTACTTTAAAAAATGTTATACAACCCGAGAGTTTTTTTTTTTTTTTTTTTTTTCTTATTTCATATCACGAGAAATATCTGAACTACTTCTTTTTCTTTTCTTGATGTAAAAAAAATTAATTCCATTAAAACATCGCCAAATCTCAAATGGTTAACAAAGTAAGTTTATAAAAACAGATGTAGGTTAAAAATATGGCACGAAATTTAACGTTGAACTCATTGAAGGAAGACCAGTATTTCAACAGGAAATATGAATGCGCTTCGACTGAAGTCATATTTTACGAATTCGTGACTTGAAATACTGATGTGGAAGTTTATGAAATGAGTTTTATGGTAAAATGTTAAATTTAATGATTTCAAACGGGGAAAAAGCTTTGAAGAGTTCACTAACGGTAAAATGTTTTTACTTTTGTATCTTTCTTGTGAAAAAATAGTTTATTCGTGTACAACTGTAATCAATGAAGGAATCATTTCCGCGTTTATTTTTGAAAAATGTTTTTATTTCTTTAAGCATTATTTATGCTGAATGATGACGTATTGCACTTGAAATGTAGTTTAATCGTATGAAAAAAATTGAATGCACTTTTTCAGTTTCAAGTACAATTATAGTTGGAATTTAGTTGTCTTAATTTATTGTAAAAAGTTCTGGTTTAGAAAAAATATGGTATTATTTAGTGATTGTTGCCAGATGCTATTAATGTAATAGATTTAAATTAATATTTCGTGATAAAAATTATCATAATTAAGTTATAATGAAATTATAAGTGTATGTTAACTGGAACAAGTGTAAAATTATAAGAAAGGTATTTCAAGAAGTGTAATATTTTAAGTGTGTCTTAAATTGTAGAAATGTAAAATTATAAGAAAAATATTTTAAAAAGTGTAACATTATAAGAGAGATATTTTGAGAAGTGTGAAATTGTAAGTGTGTGTAAAATTATAAGAAAGATATTTTAAGAAATTTAAAATTAAAGTGTGTGTAAAATTGTAAGAAAGATATTTTAAGAAGTATAAAAGTATAAGAAATATATTTTAAGAAATGTAAAACTTTAATTGTGTGCAAAATTGAAGAAATGTAAAATTATAAAGAAGATATTTTAAGAAGTTTAAAATTATAAGTACGTAAAATTAAATACGTAATCTGTGAAGTAAGAGTCAATATTATTTAACCTAACATTACTTTTAAATGTGGGTTAAAAAGCAGGGAACGCAACACAATTCAATTATGTTACTATTGTGTTAAGATTCATTTTTATTATAAATCTTAATCGGAATTAATCATGAAACTGAATCAATTAAAACTAACATGTTTATAATAAATAAGTAAGAAAGTGTTGAAGCTTATGTGCTTTTCGATACATTTTTTGTGACTGTTTAAAGCAGATATTTCCATGGCATTTAATTTATGTGTTGCCGCTGATATTATCGTTGTATCATTTTCAACTAAAAGTGTTCAATTAAAAGCCAATAAGAAAACGAAACATATTCTATACATGTGTTGCTTTTTGTATCGAACACTTAATTGCGATTTTTTGTCCATTCATTTCTGATATATTTGTTTCTCTGCCATCCAAAATATATTTCTTAAATAGATTTGCTAGAGATAAGTTTCAAATAAATTATCTTTTACAACGTAACGTTACAGTAACAAAAGAACAAATTTTTATTTCGTCCTTATCAATAAACGAAGTTTATTATGTTTATACACAATTTATAGCTTGTCCCACTTTTTTTTAGAATGCTTTGTTTTGCCGTGATAGAATTTCTGAAAGGATTTGAATCTCCGCTTCTTTTGCTATAAAAATAAATAAAAAAAGAATACCATCTTTTAATTGGCAGATAATTAGTATTTTTTTTTACACATTTTTGTCATTATTAAATTCATAAGATTTTATTTTTTTGATGAGAATTTTGTAAAAACTTACACATATGTTTGTACCCAAACTTTATGCAAGATAATCAGTTTAACATACGGGGAAAAAAGAAAGATAAAACTGTATTTCTAATACAATTCCAAATAGAAAAGCATAGTAAGTTAATTTGGCAAATCAGCTCTTACACATAAACTACTGTGACCAAAAAGTAAGACCAATTTTTTTTTTTTTTTTTTTTTTCAAAAACTCTTTATTTATTTTTCCACATTTATTTCATCGCCTTCAAAGTAATCCCCACCGGACACAATGCACTTATACCAACTTTTTTTCCAATCCTCAATGCATGCTAAAAAGTCATCGGCAGGGATGGCCTTCAATGCGCGCAGCAATTCACATTGAATCTCTTCAATCGACTCAAAATGGTGTCCCCGGAGTGGTCTTTTCAGTTAAGGGAATAGCCAGAAGTCGCACGGTGGGAATACGATAGTTGTAGAGCGATATGGGTTTAATATTTGGCGAAAAAGTCACCAAATCTCTAATTTTTTGGACGTGAGCTTCGTCGGTTGTGGGTGATGGTCGATGAGAGGGCTCTTCTACTTCCACGCGTTCTCTGCCTTCTTTGAACTATTTATACCACTTCTAAACATTTCCGCTATAGGAATGCTCACCGAATGCCTTCTGTAGCATTCTACAAGTTTCCGCAAACAAAATTGAATGCAAGTTCTTTGCTCAATTAATTCAGACATTTCAAAAATCGCCGGAATCAGTTTCAGCGTCTCGCAAAGCCAAGCGCAACTCAAACACTAATGAATATTTTGACGTCAAAATTCACACAGATGTCAAGGACAGTGCCAGCAACCTAAAAAAAAAAAAAAATTGAAATTCCATGAGCCCCAGGAATTTTAAATTGAAAATTTGTCTTACTTTTTGGACACAGTGTTATATATAGCAAAATCAATTATTTCTATCAGTTGTTTCTCTTTTATCAAGTAACGTAATTTGCATCTAGTTTAATAAGCTAAGATGATTTAATTATTTTACGCTTATTACACTACCATAACTCAATAACTACTGAGGGAAAACCAACTGATTCCAAAAAGAATTGCTTATGGTAATAGAATAAACAAAACCACAAAACTAATCAATGGGAAATTTTTAGAAGAACCTAATAGAGGCCTCTGCATTATGGTATTTTCAGAAGAAATTCAGTACTATTGCACATGGAAAATTACGAGTTTACGTTACAATTTTGAGAACCACCAAATTCGTTTTGGGGCCAACCGCGAAAAGCAAAATAAATGAAAAAAATTGGCAGAAAGAAATTTGTATGAAGTGGTTTAAGTTGCACCCAAAGCAATTATTCTTATAATGTATTCATGGACAGAAAAACACGTAAGACCTAAACACATGCGCATGCGCAGTGATATTTATAATTTAGTGTTATAACGTTAATGGTTTGTAAAAAACTCCTTACATGGGTTGATAGTTTTTTTTATTAAATGTAGTATTTCTTCTAAGTTAAGAAATGCTAGATTTATTGAAAAACAAAATTCTAGTTATTTCACATAAGACGGAAACGCATGCTCATGCGCAATGAGATTTACAATTTAGTATTATAGTGTTACTAAATGGTTTGTAAAAACTTACGGGGTAATAGTTTATTAAAAGTAGTATTTCTTGACTTAAAAATACTAGTTATTTGCCCATTAAAAGATGATATCATTTTTATTAATTTGTATAGCAAATGAAACTGAGACTTAAGAGTCTATTTCAAAATTCTACCATGGCAAAAATGGTATTTTAAAAAATAGAGAAAATTATAAATTATAAAAAAAATGTGTATAAATATAATTGATTAGAAAAAAATTTCGATTTTCGATTTTCTAATCGATAAACATAGCTTATCGATATGCAAATTATAGCATCAAAGGAAAGTTTTTATTTTCTAATCGATAAGCTTAGTTTATCGATTAGAAAGTAATGAAAACTGTAAATACCGAATTCAATTTCCTGAGGAGCAAACGAGAATTTCCATGATCTCTTTTATTCATTTATTTATTTTAATTTGGTGGTATTGCTGTTACTGACTTCCTGGAAGCCAACTGAAGCCATTTGAAAGGCTTCAGCTCCAGACACAGTTCCCCACTACCCTGATGACTTCTCTACTTTTGATTCGTAAGTTTAAATATAACTGCTCAAGGTTTGACTGAGTAAAGTTACTCTAAAGGTATATAAAAACTCTTTAAAGAGAGTAAAATTTCATTAAATGTAGCATTTTAACGTAGTAACGTCGCTACAATAAGTTTTTTCAAGATCTACTTAAAACTTATAAATTTGCATAATTTCTTTTTCAAATTGCCTAGTTTTGATTTATTCACTTTAAATTTTTTAAGGAACAAAAGAGAATTTTAATGATCTTCATGGTTATTATTATTAGTAGTAATTAATTTGCTGGTATTTTTGTTATTGACTTCCTGGAAAGTCAACCTCTTGAAAGTCCCAGACACTTCCCCATTACCCTGATGATTTCCCTACTTTTTTTCATTCGTAAGTTTGCTCAATTAAACCTTGTGCAGTAAGATTCAAAATTTTGTTAACGGTGTATAAAAAATCTTTGAAGAGTATGAAAAATTTCATTAAATATTCTCCTATAAATCGTTACAATAATTTTTTGAATATTTTTTTAAAACTTAAAATGCTACATAATTTCTTTTTCAAATTACTTAGTCTTAATTTATTCACTTTAAATTTTCTAATGAGCAGAAGATATTTTTAATAATATCCATTATTATTATTTTATTATATTAATTTATGGTATTCAATTATTGACTTCCGGGAGGGCAACTTCCTGAAAGCCCCAATCACTGATGATTTTCCTACTTTTCATTCTTAAGTTTGTTCTGTCAAACCTTCAGCAATAAGATTTAAAATTACTTTAACGATAGTATTTTAAAACACTTTTAAGAAGAGTAAAAATTTCATTAAACATAGCGTCTCGTTCTCGTATTAATCGCTACTATAAGTTTTTTGAAGATCTTTTTAAAAGCTTATAAAATTACATAATTTCTTTTTCAAATTATCTAGTCTTGATTTATTAAATTTAAACTTTTTTTAATAAGCAAAAGAGAATTTTATTAATATCCATGATTATTATTTAATTTGTTGGCATTTCTGTTATTGACTTCCGGGAAGCCAGCCTCCCGAAAGGCCTAGACACAGTTCTCTATGGCCCTCTTGATTTCTCTACTATCCATTCGTAAGTTCACTCAGTCACTGCTCAAGGTTTGCTCAAGATTTAGAATTATTTTAACTGTATATAAAAACACTTTAAAGAGAGTAAAAATTTCAATAAATATGCAATAAGTAATAAAATTTCATTAAATGTTCTCCTATAAATCATTTCTTAAATGTTCTCCTAAAAACTTATTGTAGCAAGTTTTCTTGGTCTTTTTTTAAAATGTATAAGATTACATTTTTTTTTTTTTCAAATTACTTCGTCTTAATTTATTAATTTAAAGTTTTCTGATGAGCAAAAATAGAATTTTAATGATCTCTATGATTATTATTATTATTTTTTAATTTACTGGTGTTTCTGTTATTGACTTCCGGGAACCCAACCTCCTGAATGTCTCAGACACAGTTCCTCATTTCCCCTTTGATTTCTCTACTTTTCATTCATAAGTTCACTCAGTCAAACCTTGAGCAGTGAGATTTAAAATTAATTTAACGGTATCAAAAACTCTTTAAAGAGAATAAAAATTTAATTAAATGTTCTCTTATAAATAGTTTGTTCTCTTATAAATAGCTTTTATAAATGCCATAAAGTGTTTTAACCGTTTTAAAGTTTATAAAATTACATAATTTCTTTTTCAAATTACGTCTTGATTTAATAATTTTAAATTTTCTAAGGACAAAAGAAAATGTTAATTATCTTCATGATTATTATTATTGTTATTATTATTAGTTTAATTTGACTACCGGGAGGGCAACTTCCTGAAAGCCCCAAACACACTGATGACTTTTCATTCTTAAGTTTGCTCGGTCAAACCTTGAGCAATAAGATTTAAAATTACTTTTACGGTTTAAATAAACTCTTAAAATAGAGTAAATATTTCATTAAATGTAGCATTTTACCGTAGTAGCTTCTCTACAATAAGCTTTTTCAAGATCTTTTAAGACATGAAATTACATATTTTTTTTTTTTTTTTTTTTTGCAAATTACCTAGTCTTGATTTATTAATTTTAAATTTTCTAATGTACAAAAGGGATTTTTAATAATCTCCATAATTATTATTATTATTTTTTTTTAATTTTCTGTTGTTTTTTTTTTTTTTTTTGTTATTGACTTCCGGGAAGCCAACTGCTTGAAAGGCTTAAGCTCCAGACACAGTTCCCCACTACTCTGATGACTTCCCTACTTTTAGTCGGTCAAACCTTGAGCAGTAAAATTTAAAATTAATTTAAATGTACATAAAAACTCTTAAAAGAAAGCAAACATTTCATTAAATGTTGCATTTTAACGTAGTAGCATTGCTACAATAAGTTTTTTGAAGATCTTTTTCAAACTTATGAAATCACATAATTTCTTTTTCAAATTACCAGTCTTTTGATTTATTAATTTTAAATTTTCTAATTAGCAAAAGAAAATTTTAATAATCTCCAAGGTTGTTATTACTATTTTTTTTTTTTTTTTTAATTTATTGGTATTTCTGTTATTGACTTCCGGGAAACCAACCTCCAGAAAGTCTCAGACACAGTTCCCCATAAACTTGATTTGATGTATACCATACTTTTCATTAGTAAGTTTAGTTTCATTAATTATATAAATTTCATTAATTATATAGTATTATAATTTTACTATATAATTAATGAAATTTTTACTTTCTTAAGTAAAAATTTCATTTATTATATAGTAAAATTTCATTAAATGTTCTTCTATAAATCGCTACAGCAAGTTTTTTTGAAGATCTTTTTAAAACTTATAATTTCTTTTTCAAATTACCTAGTCTTGATTTATTAATTTTAAATTTTCTGATGAGCAAAAGAGAATTTTAATAATCTCCATGAATATTTTTTTTAATTTGTTGGCAGTTCTGTGATTGACTTCCGGGAAGCCAAGTGTTGAGAGGCCCAGACACAGTTCCCCATTGCCCTGACGGTTTCTCCACTTTCCATTCGTAAGTTCACTCAGTCAAACCTTGGCCTAATGTCCAAGAGATAGGACGCCCCAGTTGCTCGTTTCTCTTCGTTCTATTCTATTCGACCTCACACTCAAACGCTTTTTGTTTCGCCCAGATCGATACATTTGGCGACTTATCACTTATTTCTTTTCTTTTCTTTCTTTCTTTTGACAAAGTGCCTTCTTTCTGGCGACGAAATTCGGACGAAAGTTTGTGATGAAAAATGTGACGAAATTAGCCTTTTTTAAGTTTTGATCTATATTGGCTAGAGTTTTAAACTATATTTTGCCAATTTTTTAAAAGATTATTTTTATTTTAAGAAAAAAATTAATTTTTTTTTTCTTCTTTCCGTAACGTTAAAAAACTATTCGCTATTAGTGATTTATTGCGGAATATATTTATTCATAATAAAAAGTGCAGTTTTTTTTTTTTGGTAATATTAGATATTTAGATGATAAATGTGCATTTCTACTGGTAAAAGTTAATAAACCAGTAAGGTAGCGTGGAATGAGTTTAAAAAAAAGTTATATGAGAAGTTAAGTAGAATACTCTATGGTGTTCATACATTCATACAAAGGAGAAATATTTGGTTGATGTTAATTGGTGGTCTTAGATATGGGGCCTGATGGTCAAATGATAGCCTCTCGATACCACAGGTTTCGGATACGAGTCTCTGAGGTGCCATGGATATCTGTACTGGTTCTGAATCTTATTTAAACCTTAGGTTCCGGTCTAATATGACTATAAGGCGTTCCGCTGGCAACCCTACCCCGTAAAATGAAATCATTTCCTGTTTCTGAATTTGCCAGTAGGCAGATGACCATGGTCCAATATGGAATGTAGTGCCAGGGAAGTAGTTAATGAGCAATATAGGTTTAAAACTTTAATTTAATTAATATTTTAAATATATTTCTCATTGTTTTAAAATCTTAAATATTAAGCTTAATATTTTTTTTTTTTTTTTTTTTTTTTTTTATAATTTAAATAGTAAACATTTAGTCCAAAGGGGTGGGTGGCGACTTATGGATGAGTGATTAGCGCTCTGGTCCTCGGTAACACAACTTTCGGTTTCGAGTCCCAGCGGCGCCATAATGTTTGTAGTGGTTCGGAATCCACTTTAAACCGTACATCACGGTTTAATATTACTGTTGGAAGTAGGGCTGACATCTCTACCCTCGTAAAAGAAAATAACATCTTATGTTTCGGAATCTGCCAGGGACTAGACGAAGAAGTTAAGGCCTTGGCCCACCATGGGCCTGAACAGCGCCATTTAGAACGCTGTTAATCTATGTCTCACGCCATGCATCTCTCATAAACAAATATGTACGTAGATGTTCCTAAACCTAGCATTTAAAAATTTGCAGAACATATGCCAGCAAATAAAGCTACAAGACTTTTATGTCTTTTTGTAGCCTTAAACCAAAAACTAAATAGGTGAAAATTCCTGCAAAAAATAGATATTACTTTTTAAAAAAATTTAAGAAATTAGATTACATTTTTGGTTAAGGTCGTTTAATTGTTGGTTTGATTTGTCGCTCTACAGAAATTTTTGGTGCAAATTTAGGCTAATTTGACCGGGACCTATAATTTAACGTGGATTCCGAACCACTAACAAACACCCATTCCACCGCCAGAATTCGAACCTGCATCCTGTGGTACAAGCTTAATTGTTGGATAATACTAAATTTTTCGTAGATATTATCTTTTACGCCTAAATTTGAATTTTATTACCCATTATTCTTTAATTTTTTTCTATTATTCTGATCATAATATTCCATTGTGAACTGTGTCGTTAACACAATTCTGATTATATCCAAAGAACATTCCCGTTAATGCAGCATCTTTTTTCGAATGTTCCTTTAGTATAGAACATTCGCAAGTCGAACAATTCTCAACTCTTTTATATTATTCTGATCCTAATACTGATTAACATGGTGTACTGTGTCGTTAATGCAATTCTGATTATTACGAAAGATTCCAACTGCATCTTTTTTCGAATGTTCCTTTAGTATAGAACATTCGCATGTCGAACAATTCTCAACTCTTTTATATTATTCTGATCCTAATACTGAATAACATGGTGTACTGTGTCGTTAATGCAATTCTGATTATTACGAAAGATTCCAACTGCATCTTTTTCGAATGTTCCTTTAGTATGGAACATTCGAACAAAGATTCCAACTGCATCTTTTTTTTCGAATGTTCCTTTAGTATGGAACATTCGAACGTCGAACAATTCTCAACTCTTTTTTAAACTACGAAACATAACTTTTCTTCTCACCGTCCCCTGACAAAATTTGATACTATTTATCTTTCCCTGGGGATCAACGAACTGTACTGCTTAGATTAAACAAATCCTTGCTAATACAAGTTTATTTTTCACATCCATATATCATATGCATTACACAGAAGAAAAGAAAAGAAATGAGTTTCTTATTAGCTACCAGAAATGACAACCCGCCAAAGATTTTTATCCATTCCCGTGCACCTGTCGGAGAGGGCAAATACTACACTAAAATTCCATCACCACGAAGTGAAAGGAAAACAGTTTTTTCCCCACTCTCCACCCTGAGATTGGCCCCGGCAAACTCTCGTGTTGGCCACAAAGAAAAAAGAATGTTCTAATGGGCATAATGGCAAAAACCAAAAAAGGCAACTGACCTTCAGGGCAAAACCCAAACCGTTTCTCCGATGCTTTTTAACTCTCGTAAATCAGAACTCTTATCTTCCAGAAAAGTATACTTTGTTGAACAACTCGGAACAACTACTCCAGGATGCATCCATCTATCAGCGGAGCTGTGTGGAGTAAAACATAAAAACCTGGAATTTTTACTTACACGGAGGCCCTATATTTAGTCCTAGCATGGACGGGGCTGAAGCCTTTTGAAATGACAGACGCATGCGGCTTTGCAGCTAACTCCCTGCGTGCGTTCTAAAAGTGAAAGAAACACGATACAAAGCCAGCGTCTTAAAGTCAACTTAGGGCAAATCAATTATTTTTCAGCTATATTTGACGAGAGAATAGGGGGCGAGTGTTGTAGCTTTTTAGTAAATCTTCCTAAAAGCAGATGTTTCGGTCTTTAATCTCTGAGATATTTCACAGAACTCAGTGTTCTGACTTTCTTTCTACGGAGATTTATACGTCGTTTGAATACGATAGTATAAATGTGTATTTAAATATTCGATATGATCTTGAAATTTTGTTTCAAAAACGCTTTTGAGTTTACAGTAGAGATGTGGAAGAACTTGAGAAACTAAAATCTGTTTTTATTTATGGTGATTATTTTTAATATTCTTGCAACAATATGCCAGTTTCATACTATGCGAATACTATGCTCATTATATATACTATGCAAATCAATTATTTTTCAGCTATATTTGACGAGAGAATAGGGGGCGAGTGTTGTAGCTTTTTTTTTAGTAAATCTTCCTAAAAAAGCAGATGTTTTGCCTTTAACCTCTCAGATATTTTACATAGCTGAATCGTGTGCTTTATAAAATATCTCAGAAATTGAAGACCTGAATCCTAGGATCTGACGTCGAAACGGCCTAGGATCTGACGTTTTTAATTTCTTGGAAGGGGAGGGTTCTGATTTGACGTCATTTGAAAATGATGGTATAAATGTTATACTATGTATTTAAATATTCAGTACTCACCGATGCACCGCAAAAAATAATAACAATAATCTGTAATAACTAAGAATTTCAAATGCAATTTAATTAATTAATTACTGATGATATAATACAGATTAAAATATTTTTATTTAAATAAATTTTGAATCTTAGTATTATTTACGTTTATGTGAATGATAGGGATATTTTTTTTTTAAATGCTTTTCTACTTAAGTTTGCTTTACAATAATCTTAAGAATCAAAAAATGCAGCAATAATAATAATAATAAAAAAAAAGTTTTTATTTTATTTATCCATTAATTAACCGTTTAATTTAAAGAGATCAATATCACCTATATTAATTTAAATCAAGTATAATTTTTTAAAGATCGTTAATCGTCCATCTTAACCTGCTTTTTAATTTCTTTTTATTCTGGAATTCAAATGTTATTCATACATGGGCTTCACTTCAACTTTTCGCATATATCCAAAGTCAACAACCTATATCGCTGTTCATCCCATCTCGACATGCGGCAAAGAATGCCGTTTTATCAACTTACCGGGTAAAAATAAATAAAATTCACCTTGCTCAACTTTAATTAGATCCTTTTCAACACGCACACACTTTTCAATACATTTTTAAAAAACTATTCCATACATACATAGTCGTGTCCCAAATTGTTCTTCTGATAATTGCAATTCCTTCCAACCACATGGGCACAGTACTATACCGAGGGGCTAACAGAAAGTCGAACCTATGTCGAAATAATAAAAAAAATTATAAAAAAAAAAATTCAAAGTGAGACCTCCTCCGGATGCTGGTAAGAAATTGGCAATTTGAGAAGGACCTAGCGTACTTCAGTGAAGGGCTTTCTATCGGTGGAAGGGAACTCCTTTTCGCAATCGTTCTTCAAACACAGCAACTATCCAAACTCATAAAATTTATAGCGGCAGCAGCTAGAAGTTGCACGCGGAAGAAGAAGGGTACAGGTCATTCACACCTGTGGTAAGAAACCACAAATTTAGCCAGACCCTGAACAAGGGTTTTAAATGTACATATTTGAGAACTATTTTTTTTTTTTCTTTTATTTATTTTTACTACAAATGAAAACTTGACCTGATGGCTCTTTCGCATTGCGAAGATTCCTCGTATTCTATAAAATTATACCTCAACCAAAAAACAGTGGGGAATTTTTTTTTTTTTTTTTTATTTCTAGGTGTGGGATGTGTTTTGGATTTTAAAAGTTTATTGATCCCAAATTGTTGATAGTATTTACAACAGGTTGGAATGTTAAACTTGAGAAAGTAATTTATTCAGACCGTAATTTATAAAACCGCATAAACGTTGTTGTAACCACGCTGTAGTTGGTATAGTAAGAAAAAAAAAAAAAAATGCCAAGACTAGTTTTTATATAAATTTATTTTGATGATAAGAAATAATTCACACAGGAGTAATGAGATTCTACGAGGATAAAAAAAAAATAACCAGAAAAACTATAATTATTACGTTATATGATTCTTCATTTATAAGAACACGGCCTTCTGCCTACTGGCAGATTCCGAAACAGGAGATGTTTCCTTTTTACAAGGTACGGTTGTCAGTCCTACTCCCAACTTTCTACAGCCATATTTGACCGGGATCTACTGCTTAAAATGGATTCGAACCACTACAGGCACCCATGACACTGCGGAACTCTAATCGAAACCTGTGACATCGAGAGCAAGTCACTCTGGCCATCAGGTCCCATACATAATAACAATGAGGAGTTTTTCTTTCCTTCATGTGGAATGGGTTTCGAATTTCAAAAAATTCATTGTTCGCAAATAGAATGTGTGACAATATTTAAAACCATGGAAACTAATTTGAAAGTATTTTATTTTGTTCATAATTGAGCACCTCATAAACTGTGTTTTAGTTAAAGAATAATGCAAAAAATGCAAGTGCAAATGGCGTTGGTAGAATGGTAAAAACACTGTGAACTAGTTATTATATAAATTTAATTTGATGTACAGCAAGACGTTGAACAGAAATAGTATTGTGATTCTATAAAGAGAAATCAAATTAAATGAACTTCGTGTTTGTTATTACATGAATCTTTATTTGTTAAATTTAACTCGATGTGGAACAAAGGTTTTAAATTTGAGAATTTTTTTACAAATAAAAACTTGACCTGATGGCTCTCGCATTGCGGAGAATCTTCGTATTCTACAAAATTATACCTCAACCGAAAACAGTGGGGGATTTTTTTTTTTTTTTTTCTTTCTAGGTGTGCGATGTGTTTTGGATTTTAAAAAAAGTTTATGATCCCAAATTGTGATAGTATATGCAACAGGATGGAATGTTAAACTTGAAAGTAATTTATTCAGACCGTAATTTTAAAAACCGCATAAACTTTGTTGTAACCACGCTGTAGTTGGTATAGTAAGAAATACCAAAGACTAGTTTTTATATAAATTTGTTTTGATGATAAGAAAGATTTTTACAAGAGTAATGAGATTCTACAAAGTTCAAATTTAAAAAAAAAAATTTATCTAGCATTTTAAAAACTATAGTTGTTACGTCACATGATTCTTCATTTAGGAACTTAGTGGATCAGAAAAGGTGCAAGAATATTGAATATAGGTATTTGTGATATTATTTTTTTTACTTGTACAAATCAATACTTTATGTGATGACTTTTGTATTGCTTGCCCGTATTATTCAGCAGCCTGATGGCCAATTAGCTAGCGATCTGGTCTTTGCTACCATAGGCTTCAAGCTCAAATCCTGGCGTTGACATGGATATTTGTCAGTGGCTCTGAAGCCGCATTAAACTGGAGGTCCCGGTCTGTTTAGCCCTCGTGGGCACAAAATGACCGTAAAAGCGACAAACCAAACCAAACCCCGTATTATACAAAAATTATACCTCAACCAAAAACAATGGGGGAATTTTTTTTTTTTTTTTTTTTTTTTTTCTTTCTTTTTCTAGATGCGGGATGTGTTTTGGATTTTAAAAAGTTTATTGATCCCAAATTGTGATAGTATTTACAACAGGGTGGAATGTCAAACTAGAAAGTAATTTATTCAGACCGTAATTTTAAAAACCGCAGAAACTTCGTTGTAACCACTGTAGCTGTAGTTGGTATAGTAAGAAAAGAAAAAAAATTCCGAAAAATAGTTTTTATTTTGATGATAAGAAATATTTTGACAGGGTAATGAGATTCTACGTGGTTAACGAAAAAATCGATCTCAAAACTATAGCTATTACGCTATATGATTCTTCATTTAGGGACATTGTCAATCAGAAAGCGAAAACAAGTATTAAATGCATATATTTGTCATATTATTTTTTACTTTTACAAATTAAAAATTTACGTAGTGGCTTTTGTATTGTGTAGATTCCCACTATTATACGAAATTATACATCATAAAACTCACTCCCCAGTACTACAGTCCATGTTGGACCATGACTGTCTTCCTAGATTCCGAAAAAGGAGATGTTTTCTTTATAGGGGGTAGGGTTGTCAGCCTTACGTCCAACTACGACCGGGACTATTCAAAAAGTGGATTTCGAACCACCACCGGAACTCGAACCCGAAACTTGTAGCGCCGGAGTGCTAGTCCCTCGGCTACACATCACGAAAACAGTGAGGAATTTTTCTGTTTTCCCCCTACATATGAAATAGGTTTTGAATTTTAAAAAAATTCATTGTTTCCGAATAGAATTTGTGACGGATATTTAAAATTAATTTGAAAGCAATTTATTCTGTTCATAACTGAACACCTCATAAACTGCGTTTTAGCTGAAAAAATAATGCAAAAAAAAATACACCAGAAGTGCAAGTACAAATGTAGTTGGTAGAAAAGTAGTTTGGTAGAATTTAATTTGATGCACAGCAAGACGTTGAACGGAACTAATAATGAGATTGTAGAAGGACAAATCAAGTTAAATTAACTTTGTGTTTGTTATTGCATGACTCTTTATTTGTAGACAGATTTAACTAGATTTGGAACAAGAGTTTTAAATTTGCATGTTAGAGGTTTTTTTTCCGCATCCCCTTCCACGTGGCTTTTTTTAATTCTTACTTTTACGAGTGAAAACTTAACCGGGTTACTTTGGCATTGTGTATTATACTATCAGTTTACAAGAAAGCACCTCACCAAAAACAACAATGTACTTAATAGAGAAATAAATATTCATTTAAATAGAAAATTAATACAATTTATTTAAATAGAGAAATAAATACAATTTATTTAAATAGAGAAATAAATACAATTTATTTAAATAGAAATAAATACAATGTACTTTTACAATATGCTTAAATAAAGAAATTAGTACAATGTACTTTACATGCTCTTAAATAGAGAAATAGCGGCCTGATGGGCCAATTAGCTAGCGCTCTGGTCTTTGGTATCACAGGTTTCAAATTCGAATACTGGCGGTGGCATGGATGTTTGTTAGTAATTTGGAATTCACGTTAAACTGTAGGTCCCGTTATAATTAATCTAAAATGAGCAAAAAAAAATTACCGTATAGCGACAAACCAGACGAACCCAAATACAAAATAAATTTAATGTACTTAAATAGGGAAATAAATACAATGTAAAGTAGAGAAATAAATACAGTGTACTTAAGTAGAGAAAATACAGTGTACTTAAATAGAGAAATAAATACAATGAATATAAATGTACTTAAATGAAATAAATTCGATATAGTTTATAATGTACTTAAATAGCGAAAAACAAAATTATTTTTTTGCCCATACATTGTACTGTACTGATACTCTAACATTATACGTTACAGTATCAGTAGGGTATTTTTCTCTCTTTTGGTGAGCAATGATGCTCTGTTTTAAGAGGTTTGCTAATCCCAAATGAAAGTTGTGGAAGTATTTATTTATAAGTTATGGAGTATGATTTGAACGTAATTTATTCAATACATACCTCAAGATCCTAAAATGTTTATTAAAATTGGCACTTCAGTTGTATTCTGGAGGAAAAAACCCATTAAAAATTGTCTATCACTATTATGTAATTTGAGGAGGAGTGAAAACATGAGCGGAAGTTGTAATGAGATGCCGCAAAGGAAACAACCCAACTGAACTAACCTGGTGGTTGAATTGATACATTTATCATGCTATTATGTTGCTTCCTTCACTGACAAACTCAACCACGCACACCGATTAGCAAAATGCAAGAGGGTTGCAACTTTTTTAATTGCTACTTTTGCAGAGCTTAACCTGATGGTTGTAGTGTTAAGTAGATATATAACACGTAGTATGTTCAGTATAAGACCCGAAAAATTTAATAAAATCGGCACTTCGGTTGTATTCTGGAGAAAAACCCATTAAAAATTGGCTGTTACTATTATGTAATTGGAGTAAAAAGATGAACGGAAGTTGTAATGAGACGCCGCAAAGGAAACAACGCAACTGAACTAACCTGGTGGTTCAACTGATGCATTTATCATGTTGCTTCTTTCATTGACAAATTCAACCACGCACAACGATTAGCAAAATGCAAGAGGGTTTGCAAACTTTTTAATTCTTTACTATTTACAAAACTTGGCCTCATGGCTTTAAGGCTCGTTCCCACCGAGGCGAGAGACGAAGATTCAAGAGGCAAGCGACAAAATTTTTCGACCCCTTCACAGCGAAACGTCAGAAATAGCATTACGCCTACTGAGTTCAGCTTCGAGTTGAAAGTTGGGCAACCCAAGCGGCGGACAGCAAACCGGTTTCAGGCGACCGCGGTGAGGCTAGTGATTGGTCAAATTTTTCACGCTTGCATTTTTTCGCCTTGGTGAGCACGAGCCTTTAGAGTTAAATAGATAGTCAGAGTAGGTGGAGTCACTTCCTCACCCAGACCAATAGAAGGGTGTACCACAGGGGGTCGCTATTAGCGCCCGCCTTGTTCAATATTTACATAAACGACATTCCGAGGGATTGTCAGGGCACGAACTTTTTTTGTTATGCTGATGACATAGCAATTGCTACACAAAAAACAAAGCACCACAGCTTGCTGTTAAAGACCTTCAATTTTATGTTTACTAATTAGAAAAAATGGCTAACCACCTGGAAAATCAAAGTAAATGCAAACCAAATCAGCCTGTATGCTATTTACCGGAAGCATTCTATTTCTCCATTAGGGAGTATCACTCTTTTTGGCCAGCCCGTCCCCCTGGTAACTGAATATAGATACTGGGGTTGTTTTTAGACGCAAAATTATCTTTTAATTCCCATATTAAAAACACAGTTGCTAAAGCAACTGGTGCGAGCATTAAGCTCAACTGCCTAATTTCTCTTCGTAAGAGTAGGCTTGCGATCAAACACAAGCTCCTGCTCTATAAGTCTATCATTCAGACCTATTCTGGTTTAGCAGCCCGATTTGGGCTCCACTTCCTCACCAATATCAAGAGATCAGGCGTTTCAGAATAAACACCTGGCTATGATTGCTGATGTGCCATGGTTCGTTCGTCGAAAGATCATCCATAGAGATCTAGACGTCGAACCTATTCCAAATTATTTAATCAAAATTTCAAAGAATTTTCTGAAAATGTCCTCAGATTAGCAATGAGTTAATCCGTCGTCTGCCGACCTATCACCCTGGTGAAAGTTCGCAGAAACGCCCAGGTTGTTTATGACGTCTCCTATGATTGTTTCCCCTCGAGTTAAGAGACATCATGGCTGCTGAACAAAAAAGCGACCGCGAGTTCAGGTAACGGAGTGGATTTAATACAGCAATTTTACGTCCACTGAGACTAGTTAACTCACTGTGTATCTGAGGAGTCGTTTGGCTTTAAAAGTTCCGCGGCTCTATTTTTGTAAACAAAACGAATTGGCGCAGAGGTAAGGTGACGGACTCCCGACCGTGGGTTGAGGGTTCGAATCCGGCACTCGGCTCAATTCACTATTTTTTATATTTTTGCTACGATGTGCACCTTAATCCTTTCTTAACGGTTAAAGTGAATAGTTAGGTTTTATTGTACGCTTTTTTATCCCCTTTTTTTTGTTAGAAATAAAAAGGATGGAATAAAACCAAATAAAATAAAATAAAAATTATAAAATGAAAAATTATAAAAAAATACGGTCCTGATTATGGCCTTTTTTTGTGTGGACTAATTATTTACTTTTCAGCTCAATCTTCAACTGCTCTCACCGTTCAGCATAATCCCATGTTTACTTGGTTCAACGAGTTCATAAAATACTCTGTTTACTTTTTATTATTTTGGCATCGACAACTGGTCCCTAATTGTACTGAATTTAAATTTAACTAATTTCATTTATATTGTATCTTACTTTTATTTATTATTAGTATTTTTATCTTTTTTTTTTTTTACCATTTAACCATTTTTGAATTTTTAGAAATTTATCTTATTATCTATACTAACCTAATTAAGCAGCCAATTAAAATTTAAAGCATATCTATTAATTAAGATGAGGAGGTTTTAGTATTTCCCAGTTGGTACCCCGTAATCAGTACGCCAGTTGCCAGTTAAGTAGATACCACGTAATATGCGGAATTACACGTCATAAAAACAGTAACTCTCGCCTTTTTTTCCAGTAGGTATGGAACGATGTGGTGTTACCGAAAGGTTTGTTGATACCGAAAGGAAACTGTGGTAATGTCCATAACTGATGGAGCATTACTTAAAAGTAATTTATTCTGATATATAATTTAACACCGCAAAACGTTTCTGTAAGACCGCGTTTTTAATTGAAAAAGTGGTTTTTTTTACAAAAATTTGTGTGCAGCAAAAAGATAAACGGAAGTTTTTAATGATATTTTTTACTTAGAAACCAACCGAATTAAATTGACCTGAGTGGTTAAAGTGCTGTATTTATCATACTATATGATACTCTCATTTACAAGAACAAATTTAACACGCTGATGTTATATACTAATGAAAATGGTTTGAGTTTGATAGCGTGGATTTCACATATTTCACAGAATTATACAAACTGCGCGTTTATATTTTCTTTTTTTAAATGCAAAATCGGTTTTGGATTTTAAGAAGGGTTTTCATCCTTAAGTTGTGGCAGCCGAGCCTGTTGGCCAATTGAATAGCACCCTGGCCATCAACCACAAGCTTTCACTGGCATAGATGTTTGTGAGTGGTTCGGAAAGCACATTAGAACCTGTAGGCCCCTTTCTAATCAGCCTAAAATGTTCAAAAAATTACCGTAGAGCGGTAAAACAGACCAACCCAAATAGAGAATAAATACAATGTACATAAATAGAGAAAAAAATTACTTTCTTCCTGGATATATTATACGTTACAGAATCAGTGTTTTATTTTTTTTTTTAGTGTTGTTTTAAGAGTTTACTAATCCCAAAGAAAGTTCTGGGTGTATTTATTTATAAATTATGAAATGTAATTTGAACGTAATTTATTCAATACATAGCACGAGATCTCCAAATTTTTATTAAAATCAACACTTCAATTGTATTCTGAGAAAAACCCATCAAAAATTGTCTGTCACTATTATGTACTTGAGGAGAGAGTAAAAACATGAGCGGAAGTTGTAATGAAATGCCGCAAAGGAAAACAACCCAACTGCACTAACCTGGTGGTTCAATTGCATTTATCATGTTGCAATGTTGCTTCTCTCACTGACAACTTCTACCACGCACAACGATTAGTAAAATGCAAGAGAGGTTGCGACTTTTTAATTCTTGCTATTTACAAAACTTGACCTGATGGTTTTAGTGTTAAGTAGATACCACACACGTAGTATGTGGAATTATACTTCACAAAAACAGTGAAGGAATCTTCCGCCTTTTCTCCAGTAGGTAAGGAACGATGCGGTGTTTCCGAGAGGTTTGTTGATACCTAAAGGAAATTGTGGTAATATCCATAACTGATGGTGCGCTACTTAAAGTAATTTGTTCGATATATAACTTAACACCGCAAAAACGTTTGTTTGAAGCCGCGTTTTAGTGAAAAAGTGGTTTTTTAACCAAAATTTGTGTACAGCAAAAGATGTAAGTAAGAAGTTGTAATGATATTTACGAAGAAACCAGCAAATTCAATTGAGATAGTGGTTAAAATAATGCATTTATCATATTATGGGATGTTTCATTTACAGACAAATTCATCACACTGATGTTATATACTAATGAAAATGTTAATGAGTTTTGCATTAAGTAGATTTCACAGAATTATACAAAAACTGCTGGTATATATTTTCTTTTTTAAATGTGTAAAATCGGTTTTGGATTTTAAGAAGATTTTCCAGCTTGAAATTGTGGTATTGGCCTCATGATCAATTGACTAGCGCTGGCCTTTGGTGCTTCAGGTTTGAAATCTGGCGATGGCAAGTTTGTTGGGGTTCGGAATCTATTTTAAACATAAGTCCCGATCTAATATGAGTGTAGAGCGTTGGACGTAGGGCTGATAACTCGACCCTTTAAAAAGAAGACATCTCCTATCTCAAGAAATCAACCAATGGGCAGATGGCCTTAGCCCATGGGGCAGTTGCACCAATGAAGAAGAAAAGAAATTGTTACCTAGTGATAATATTCACAAGTTAGCATACGTAGGTTGGGTTCCGTTGGTGATTTGCGCTATATTCGTTATTTCGATAAACGACAGAGGTGACAGGCATGGCTCAGTGACAACATGCGTAGATAAGGTGTGGGAGTTCAAATTCAAATACATTAGCGGCGTCAATTGCGGTCCCTGTTTCCAAAAACGAGGAGACATCATGGCGATTTACAGCTTGTATACACCTCTATGGCACTCTGTATACACACATCTACAAACTGACTGCCTGGTTGGAGTTTTCTCCAAATTATTGTTATTCGCTGACTGATGGCCGATTGGCTAGTGCTATGGATCTTGGTACCACATGCTTCAGATTCGAATCCTGGTTGTAGCATGGATGCTTGTTAGTGGTTAGGAATCCACGTTAAACTGTAGATCCAGGTCTAATTAGCCTAAAAAATGTCAAAGAATACCGTAGAGCGACAAACACAACAGGCCAAATTATTATTCAAAATACAGTACAGTTTTCCCTAAAGTCTTTTCGAAAGCATTACTCTTTGTAGTGTAACAACTTTGGTACAACACAGTTAGTTCGGAAACCCCTGTAATTTTATAATCAACCAATAATAATATTAATAAAACTTCCACAAAATTTTTATGAAATGTGAATATTTCTTGAATTAAAAATAGTAAAAGCATATTTAACCTTCAATTAAAATTTGACCTTTAATTTACGCTTGGAGTGCAAGAAAAGTGGTTTGTAAACTATTATTGACACTGGGATGGTTAACGGCATACTGCTTTTTAATACCTTACCGGTTTCACAAGCTGGCGAATATTGACCCTCGTCTACTTTTACGTTAAGGCTCACAGGCAAAGACTTTTTTTTAGTTTTTAAATAATCTCAGGCGTAGCAGTATTGAATCATTGAGATTTACTTTCACTGTTTAATATTTTAAAGAGATATTTTCCCATGGAAACGTGTTTTGTGCAGATATTACTACACGCGTCTCTCTGTTTAGTCTTCGTATGAGTGGCTAGGTAAAACCTGCAATTAGAATAATAAATGACTCCGGCGTGCATCAACCTTTGAGTAAGTTGTCCAGTTTCTTCATGCACAAAGGATTACAGTATCTGACCATCGTCTGCGCCGTGTTTTCTTTTTCTTAATGTAAATAGTTGAAGTGTCGAGTTGGCTTCGGCTGTTTTCTCTTATAAATTAACAACTAAATTTAAGTAGATATTTCTTACCTGTAATCTAATTATAATAATCTTTCCGTTTTATTGAAAAAGTCTTTTTTTTTTTTATCTTCGGTGGGCCACATATATCACGATTAGCCTATCAGTGGATGATGAAGGGATGCCACTAACTTCCGTAAGGAATTTTAAGGGTATTTGTCCCATATTTGCTGATAGTATAGGAGAAAACGTATAGGAGCTTCGAGGTATAGGAGATTGTATAAAAGCCGCAGAATATACGAGGGTAATATAGGAGTTTCGATGTATTGGAGATAGTATAGGAGCTTCGATATATAAAAGATAGTATAAGAACCTCGGTGTATAGGAGATTGTATAGAAGTCGATGAGTATAATAGGTGGAAGTCTTGATATATAGGAGATAGTATGAGTCGTGATGCATAGGTACTGTAGGAGCCTTGATGTATAGGGTAGATGTATATGATGTAGTGTAGGAACCTCGATGTACAGAAGATGTGTAGGAACCCTGATATATAGGGTATAGGATGCTTGATGTATAGGGAGATTTAGTGTAGAAATCGTGATGTATAATAATATAAGATCTCTGATGTATAGTATAGGAAAAGAAGAAATGTAAGATTCCCGACGATGTATAGGATACCGCGTTTAGGAATCCGCGATGTATAGGATGATAATATAGGAGCCTAGTATAGGGAGAAATATAGAAGTGTATAGGATTCCCGATATATAGAGCCGCGATGTATAGGAGATAATATATCAGCCGCAATTTTAAGAAAATAGTGTAAGAGCTTCCATATATAGAAAATAGCATAGGAGCCTGACTCTCATACAGGTTGTCATTATTATCATCGATTCTCCTCGTTTCTGAATGCAGGCACTGCAACAGAAGCCACTAGGAATTTAAACTTCAACCTTCATTTCAATCCTTTTCCGATGGACCCAATCCATTTACATATCATAATACACATAAAGTTAATTGTACTAGCAACAATATACATAAAACTGGTTGTGCGAGCAACAATATACATAAAACTGGTTGTGCTAGCAACAATATACATATTTATTGTTTTAGCAGCAATACACATAAAGTTGATAGTAAACTAAAAAACTATATAGTTATAATAAGGTTACGTTATGTATATTATTCAACTTTATAATTTATAACTATAAAGTTGAACAATATACATAACGTTGATTATACTACCAACAATATACATAGAGTTGATTGTGCTAGTAACAATATATATAAAGTCGAGCAAATTAAGTTGTCGCAACCTGCATCGCGACTTCGTTCCAAGCCTTTTATTCCGAGGGACCCGATGCAGCTCGACCAAAAAGCAGAAATGAGTCACTAACAGTTGTGGAAGGGAACATAAACACCGAGCGCAGCATATCCGCATTCTGAAATGCATGGCGCTGCATACTGATGGCGCTCGGAGCTAACCGCGTGGAACCGAAAATTATCCTTCTCCTTGGGAACAACTCCTTCTTTCGCATTGTCAAGGTCAGTTCCTTCCCCCCTTCCCAAACGATATTATTTTTAAAAGTTCCTTCTTTTCCTTGCACACGAGCTGTCTTTCATCAACTCAACGAACTTGCACACTTTTCCCAGAAACTGACGCTCCTTCCATTTCCACATAACGAAAAAGAAAAAGAAAGAAAGAAAAATCTTGGCCAAATTCTGATCATGTGGCAATCACTTTTCTGCTTTTTCTTTTTCTTTTTTTCTTCATCTGATTGATTTCTCATTATAAGAAGTTCGATCTGTTTAGATTTATCACTTTGATTGGAGATGTACTTTTTTTTTTTTTTTCTTGTATGTATGTGTTATTTTTTCGTGTTCGTTTAATATATAGCGAGTTATGGTGTTTAATTTTTTTTTTTATTAAATCAGAAATTGTCATTTAGAGGGTTGATATATTTTTATTTCTCATATCCGTCACTTGAATTGACGTCATTCGACGCTAATGTGAAAGGTTTATAGCAGATAGAGCGTTTCCAAGGATGCACCTTGAAGGATGATGGAAAGGGGTCAGTTACGTATTCCTGAAAGTGAAAGAATCTTTTATTCACGATTTCTTAAGAGGGCTGTAATACAATGAGTGTTAAACATGCAGAGTTCAAAAAGTCCCAACTTATTCGATATTAATTTGAAGTTACAGTCAATTAAGGTAGCATCATCCGTTGATTTAAGTCGCAGATTAAGTTTTCCTATAAAATAAGATCAACACATATTAATAAACATAATAATAATACATATACATATCAATAATTTAAATTATAATTTAATTATTATTGATATGTATATGTATATTATAAAAATTATTTATTAATGCCCGACTCGTAGATCAATCGCAATGTGCGCCTCTAATGAGCATCAGGGCTGAGGTTCAATCCGCTGGAGGCTTTGTTGTTGACACTGTCTCAAAAAACAAGGAAACTCGATGACGTTTGTGATGTTCAACATTTTGCATCGTTGGTGGGAGTTTTCCGAGTTTTCTCCCATTCGATACACAAATTCGGGGTAGTTTCCCGTAAAAGTCCAGCCGGAAGCACTGCCCTTCTTCAATGACACAGAGCCAAGTCAGGCTTCTACCTACCGGTGCTCCATCATAACAGAAGCTGCAACCTGCCTTTCCTCCTTCCATGAGGGATATTGCAATAACAACATTATTTATTGATATGTATTATAATAAATTATAATAAAACATATTTACATATTTCATAAATACAATGCATATAAATTTTTAATATCATACATACATCAACCAATGATATTAAAATTGATATTTAAATACTATGTATTGATATGTATTATAATCAATTATAATTTATTATCTCTGGCGCTCGGTGCCACAGGTTTTCAGGTTCGATTCCCGGCGGCGCCATGGATGTTGGTAGTGGTTCGGAATTCCCTTTGAACAGTAGGTCCCGGTCAATATGACTGTAGAGCGCTGGGCGTCTTGCTGGCAATCATACCACTTAAAATAAAAGCGTCACCCGTCCCGAGAAATCTGCCAGTAGGCAAACGGCTTTGGCCCACAATGGGGCTGTTGCATCCCTGATGATTATGATGATGATGAATTTATAAATATAATACATATAAATCTATGTATGATATTAAGAATTGATATGTATTACATTGATGAATTGATATGTAAATATGTATTGATATATATTATAATAAATTATAATTTATTATAATACGTATTCGATAAAAATTCGAAATTTTTTTTTTGTAAAAACTAAATTAACTTTTCAATTTAAATTTACTCAATGCCTTTTTTCCACAAATTCTACATTTGATGCAAAAATTTTACATTAATCCTTACCAAAACCTTCCTTCACAATGCATGAAATAAATATTCATAATTAGTTTTTCCTGTTATACATATATTAAATTATTTAATTAATTATTTTCTTACTTCCGTGAATACTTCACTACACATTGCTTAAAAGCCACAGAAATAGATCTTTTTTCTTTTTCACTGGAAAAAATGTTTACAAACACCAACGTTATTCCACACAATCGCAAGTGACAGATGTTTGATCGAGTGAACGGAAGATGTTACCAAACAAAAAGGTAAGAGAAATGGTAGTAGCAGCGTTTCTCTTTCCTGGTACAAGCGGTCCGGCTTGGCGCTCTTCTGTTGGCGCCATTCCACGCAGCCATCTCGCCAACCTTGTGACTTGGGTTTCGGTAACGTGTTAAGCACGACGCTTCATAACGCTTTACGCGCGTAAAGCGACAGGACGGAGTTCTCCGAGTCATCCTTTAGCGGGGCCAAGCCACATGAGGTTGTACACAACGTAGTAGAAAATTGCTGAAAGTACAAGTTTTTAGTGCGAAACAGGTTTACTACCTGAAGTGGATTTTAGTAGTAGGCATTCGGGTTCAAATCTCCACACAGGTCAGTCACACACTTCCGGTTAGTATGATTTATTTTTTTTATTCATTATTGTTATTATTATTATTTCCTCATTTTTTTTATTGTTTCGACTTTACTGTTTTTGCTGGGTCTCTTGACAGGCAGCAGCCAAAAAGATTTTTCTTTTTATCGTTCGTAACATTTGTTTTTAGTTACCCTTCGGCATCGTTTGGTGGGATTGTTTAATATCTATAATTTATTTTTCTTTTTCGAATACTATCCCGTGCAAAAGACCATTGTGTTTCGTTCCAAAAGATAAGGGGGATGCATTTTGACAGGGAATGTAGCCTAGTTGTAAATAATAGCACTGAGAGCGCCGAACCGTATGTTACAAAGTATTTTTATATATCTGTTTTTTTTATGGTTCTGATTATACCTTCGTTTCTGAAGATACCCCTGTTCTTTTATTAATTTTTATTTTCTTATTTTCCGTAATTTTTTTCGAAACAGACGTGTGTGAGAAATTCGTGACAAAGTGTGTGTGGATAATTTTTTTTTTTTTCTTTTCCTTTCTCTCAAAATTGCTCTTTTTACTTTCAATTTCATTCATTCAAACTTTAGCAGATCTAATGATCCATTTATGAATGCAAATTCGTTTTTTTTTTTTTTTTTTTTTTTTTACAAAGTTGTGAGGTTAAACGCAACGTTCGTGCAATCGTAAAATTTATGTATTTTTAGCGTTTTAAAAAATGATTTTAACGTTTAGTTATGGCGATTTGCATTATGCGTTCAACTTAACTGACAGGAGTAATTGAACTGTTTAAATTTGCACGTGTTACCACGGCTTAAAAAAATTAGATTAAATTTACTAAAATTGAATGAATTAAATTTTTGGCATTTAAAAAAATGTTTTTAACGTTTATTTATGGTGATTTGCATTAAGCGTTCACTTTAAGTTGTTTTGGAGCTATTTACTATTTAAATTTCCACGTGTTACCACGGCTTAAAAAAAAAAAATCATAACTCTGGTGTATTCTTTATATGTATATTAGCATATAATTGCATAATGCTACTATACTACATAATAAATCTCATTGCATTAATTTTACGAACAAGTTATACATTACTTTCTTATAGAGTCTTTCTTTTGAATAGAAAAAAAATTATATAAATAAATTATTTTATTTGAGTATTTATTATTTTGTCAACGGTTTAGAATATCTTTTTTAAATATAAGTATGCTGTTATTCAAGAAAAATATATGTAATATATATATTAAAGGGAGCCCCAATTTTTTGCAAAGTTGCAGAGATTCTAATAATATTTTCTTTAAAAATGTTCGTTTTGTAATTAAGCTCTAGCTATAGGAAACTATTATTCCACTTAAATAACCATTTAATTTTATGAAAACAATTTTCATGAATACTTACAAACATTTATATAAAAATATAGATCAAACAATACAATTCGAAAAGGTTCCATACATATTTTTACTCGAGATTAAATTATTTATTGATATTGTATCATATATTCTTAGTTAAAAAAATTAAATACTTGATAATTTTATTTACATTGTATTCTATACTAAAAAATTACATGGATTTTCAAATTAGGTCAGAATTTCAATAAAAACTATAAAATTGTAATAAAAACAATAATTCCTATTGACGTCATAAAAATTAAATTTAATATATTTTTTTTTTTATCAATAAAGGATTTTTTACAGTCATTCTATTACATAGCAATCATTTGAAGCGGAGCAAAAAAATTTCCTACTCAGTGTTACCACTGCATATTCTGTGCTCATCACTAAATCTTTGGCCTTTTTTAAAATTGTTATTATAAACCCCATATAAAAATTATGTATGGAAAAAAGGAACAAAATTCAGTCATATATTTACTTGGGAATTATGATACAATATTTTAAAAAATAGAAATAAATAAATATATGTGAGTCTGGTATCGTAAATGATACTGCGATTTCCATTACAATCAATCATACATGCCTGAGACCAATTTTTACAGATCAGAGAAATGATATTATGGTAAAAATTAATCCTTGAAAATAAAAGATACAGAAGAACAATTTTATGTGCAGTTTAATATTTTTTTTTATTTTTATAAGTCTAGAGGGAAAAAAAGATAAAATTGTATCTGTCATGTTGAAGAGCACCATAATAAACACGCGACATGCATTTAATAGCAAGATTGTCAGCCTCGAGAATAATAATGTTGGCGTGGGACATGCTTCATTGTGCGTTATCTATATTGTGCCTGGTTCTCTTAATATAATGGAAAGATAAGGAAATCCTCAAAACTTAAAAGAGAAAATGTCGAAAATATTTTGATTTAAATTTTTTTTTTTTTTTAAATTTTGTATTCAGAAAATGAAATTCTTTGTTAAATTTGTATTTTTACACAAGTTGAGGATGACAATACAATTTTTTAGAGTAAGTGAAGTTAGATTTTTGTATTATGATAATATGGATTAAAATTTTAATTTGATTATATCATTAATCAATTTGTTACGATTCAGTTATATTTAGATTATTTTTGCGTTAAATGAATTGTTGATAATTATTCTAATATGTTATTGATTATTAGTGCATCCATATTTTTTAAAGGAAAAGTATTTTTATTTTTTATTTTATAAACAAATTTTAGATATAAGAAAATATAGTAAAGTAGATAGATTTAGATATAGAGTAATTCTATTATATTTTAGATATAGTAAAGTTAGCAAATATTTTTTAATTATTTTCTTTATTAAAATATTTACAACTAGTTTCACATCGCATTTAATAATGCAAATTAAAGTTATTTAATGAATAATTCAAATTGCTTATTATGTTAATTCTTTAAGTAAATTTTTATTAAGTTAATTAAATTAAGTGTAAGTTTTAATAAATAGTTATTATTTGCTGAAAAATAGTTATTAAAGTAACGAAATAAATTGAAGAAAGTAAGTTAAGGAATAAGTTACTGAAAAAATATTACGTAAAAAGTAAACTTTCCAAATTTTTTTATTTATTATGTTATTTTTTATGTTGTTATTTATATATGCTTTATTTTATTGATATGAATATTTTATGCGTTATTTCGTTCTTACTTTTGTTATTTCATTATTAATGCTTTTATTTTATGAACAATGAATTTTTAATTCATTTTATTTTTGTAAGAAAACATTTCATTTTATATTAAAATGTTTATTAAATATGATAATTTGGGATTAAATTTATATATTTTGTCATGTATGCTTTGTCCAAATCGTGAACATTTTCATATGATTACATAAACGTAAATTTATCATTTAATCACTTTTACATAAACTTTTACGTTTATGTGATATAACAGTCCACGGTTTTTTTTATGAGACTTCCTCGTATAATATTTTATTATGTATTGAATGAAATGTTCAATTTTACTATTATTAAATTTCTGTACGTAAATATAGTTTTAGATTCGGTATAGCTAAAAAAAATTTCAATTCATAAAAAATTTGATAAAAATAAAAGACATTAAATATAATATCTTGAGATTATAATATTTATTTATTATTGCATATATTTTATATAATAATCAATTAATTATATTTTTAATAAAACGAAAATTGAACGAAAGTTTCAGTATTTTTATGCATGAATTTACTATTGATGGAATTTGCTATATGCTATTTTATTAATTATTGTATAGAATTTTATCATTATTTTCGTTTTATTTTCGCTGTATATATTTCGTTTTATTTTCGTTGTATATTTCCCTATATTATATATATATTTCCCTATAGTTGTATGTTTCGTCGTGTTTTCGTTGTATAATTCGTATTATTTTCGTTGTATATTTCGTTATTTATTTCCCTGTATATTTCGTTTTATTTTTGTTGTATATTTCTTTTTATGTTCGTTATATATTTCGTCTTATTTTTTTGTTGTATATTTCTCTTTATGTTCGTTATATATTTCGTCTTATTTTCGTTGTATATTTCGTTTTATTTGAAAAAAAAAAATAATACGATATACATTGTATTTTTCAGCTAAATGTTATATTAAAAAAGATTCATTGATTAATTACTTTTATTTTGTTCTGGTTTACATAAAATCTTAAGCATAATACATGACAGGAAATTACACAATTTTTTTTTTTAAGCAAAATTTTGTAATTTATGCATTTTGTGCTTACGTTTATCTGGTAAAATATCAAATGAGGGTCATTCTATCAATCACAGCTGATATAGACCTTAACCCTTTTTTCTCTCTCTCTCTTTCCGTCTGCCTTGAGCGGAACTTGTCCCTTGAAAACGTGGAAATTGTGGAGGAGTTGTCCTCGTAATTTATTATTTTTCCTGCTTTTCGGACGACTCTCTCCGTTTTACGAGTGTTTGGAGTTTTTATCGAGATGAAAAAAGTTCTGCGTGTCTAATAGCACACGAGCGACCGTGTGTCATCACGTTCTGACCTATGAAAAATGATGTTTTCATTGATGATTTGATGCTGACTGCTGCTGATATATTGGCGTCTGTCACCGCTTTCGTTTTGCTTTTTTTATTATTTATTTTTGTCTTGGAATGATGTATCATATTAGTCGGAATTAATTCCGTTCTTGACCTAGGGATAGTGCGCGTTTGTTTAGTGCTAGGGGGACCTGGTTTCAATTCCGTTATTGGTTTTTACTTGCGCTTAAACGCTAAATTAATTAATGTGAACGTTGATAAAATTAGCAGTTTTAAAATATTGGGTGTTATGTAATATTCATAAAGTTTTTTACTCATAAAATTATGAGTAGTGTTTTCGAGAGCGATCGTTTCTTTGATCAGTTTTTTTATTCTTGACAATTTTCAACGTTTCGTATTACTTAATTTTTTAAAAATTTCTTTCACGAACTATTCTTATTAGTTTATTTGCGGCCTGTTGGCCAATTGGCTAGCGCTCTGCCCATTGGTACCATAGCCTTCAGGTTTGAATCCTGGCGGCGGCATGGATGTGTGACTGGTTCGAATCCATGTTAAACTATAGGTCCCGGTCCAATAAGTCTAAAATGTGCAAAGTGACCGTAAAGGACAAACCAAACTATTGGTTTATTTAAATGTCTTTCACTATCTTTTTTTTTTTATACATAATATTTTTTATTTCTGTTACGAGCTTTTTTATACATTATATTTTTTTTTTTTCTTTCACGAGCTTTTTTTATGTATTATATTTTTGATTACTTTTACGAGCTTTTTATACATTATATTTATTTAAATTTCTTTTCATTAGCTTTTTTATACATAAAATTTTTAATTTCTTTTACGAGATTTTTTTATACATTATATTTATTTAAATTTCGTTCACTAACTTTTTATGCATAATATTTTTTGATTTCTTTTTACGATTTTTTTTGTATAAAGAGTGTTTATATGTGTGTAATTTTTGTATTTAAATTTCTTTCACTAGCTCTTTTATACATGATATTTTTATTTCTTTTACGGGCTTTTATATATATATATATATATATATATTTACGAGCTTTTATAGAATATATTTATTTAAATATGTTTTCACTAGCTTATTTATACTTAATATTTTTAATTTCTATTACGAGCTTTTTGTAACATTTTATTTATTTAAATTTCTTTTAGTTTTTTTAATATTATTTTTGATTTCTTTTACGAGCTAATAATTATATAATTGAATAATTTAAAATTATTCTAAAAGATCGTTTGGCGACAGCAAAAACACAATTTTATCTCGAAGCGAAAACGATATTTTTCGAGAAAAGAAAATCGTTTGGAATTCTATAGTTTTTATTTAATTTAATTTTTATTTTTTAAGAATGTTGTTATACTTTTGTTCTTACATTGACTTCTAAATTGTATGGGTAATCTGTATATCGGCCCATCCATTTATTATTTTCCTTTTCCTTTTTATTTTCTACATTCTTAATCTTTCGAAATAAAAAATTGTGATCTTTTCAAAATTATGAAACATTTTTTTTTTTTTTTTTAATAATCAATTCTTTCCCTCGATCTAATTCTACAAATCTGGAGATAATGATTATGATTAAAGAAAATAAATGCGTTTTCCATTTTTAAAATATGCATCGAAATTGTTCTGATTTTATTTTTAAGTAGCATTTTTGTTAAGAGAATCTATCGAATGTTTTGTCATTGTAATTCTATTCAATTCATTAAATAATCGAGACTATTGTGGCATTTTTATCGTATGATATATTAAAAGAAACTCAAATTGAATAGCATGATTAGCATGGCAGGTTTTTGTGTACTTACAAAGAAATGTATAATTATTATTTTCTTTAACGATATTTTTTTTAGTCAACTGAAAGATATATTAGTAATTAATGTCTATTTTAAGTATAATTTGTTGTCATGCTTTTTAATATATTAATAATAATTTAATTAACAATTATTGCAAATTGGGCAAAAGCCTCAGTCGATATTTGTGTTTTATGAGCAAGTGATTTTCATACCGTTGTACAATATTTTAAATGTGCTAATTACCATATGTTAATAATGTAATTAACAATTATTGCAAATCGGGCAAAAAAACATCCGTCAATTTGTATTTTTTTTATGGACAAGTGAATTTCATACCACTGTACAATATTTTTAAAATATATTAATAATAATTTAATTAACAATTATTGCAAATCAGGCAAAAATATCAGTTGAATTTCATACCACCGTACAATATTTTAAAATATGTTAATTAAACATCTATTAATAATTTAAATAACTATTATTGCAAATCGGGCAAAAAACATCAGTTGAATTACATACTATACCACTGTACAATATTTTTAAAATATGTTAATAATTTAATTAACAATTATTTCAAATCGGACAAAAACATCAGTTGAATTTCATACCACTGTACACTATTTTTAAAATATGTTAATAATTTAATTAACAATTATTTCAAATAGGGCAAAACATCAGTTGAATTTCATAACTATACCACTGTACAATATTTTAAAATATGTTAATAATTTAATTAACAATTATTTCAAATCGGACAAAACATCCAGTTGAATTTCATACCACTGTACACTATTTTAAAATATGTTAATAATTTAATTAACAATTATTTCAAATAGGGCAAAAAACATCAGCTCTTCATACTATACCACTGTAAATACAAAAATATGTTAATAATTTAATTAATAATATTTCAAATCGGGCAAAAACATCAGTTGAATTTCATACTATACCACTGTACACTTTTTAAAATATGTTAATAATTTAATTAACAATTATTGCAAATCTGGCAAAAAGCATCAGTCTATATCTTTTTTTTTTTATGGACAAGTGAATTTCATACCATTATGCAATATTTTAACGTATGCTAATAACCATGAAATGTTTGTCGAACTTACTGTTGATAGTAACGAAAAATAAACGATTAAAATAAGCCATATTAACAGCTGAAAAAACATTCGCTAAAGCCACTACCACTTTTGAAAAAGTGCCCGTATCCCAGTGCCTTTTTTTCAGGGCACACATGAATGGAAGGGAGCCGACCCACTGCTTCCAAATCACGTGACCTATTTCGTAAGCGAGTTACAAAATTATAACCTGGTTCGAACGTCAATCGCCCGAGGGTTTTTTCGGCATTTCACTTTTGCAGCCTTGGCTGCTAACACATCCTCTCTCAAAGGAATAAATATAGGTTTGCTTTTATTCCGAATTGATTAATTACCGCAGAATGCAAATGGAAGAATGGTTGGCCAAACAGTGCTGTCTCGGCTGTAGAAAGGTAATATATGGTTGCCGCATTCAGTGTCATCTTAACAAAACATTTATGTTGTTTTGATAAGAAATGAATATGAAAGATTTTTAGTAGTAATCGTTGAGTTTTTAGTTTATTTTTTTTTTAATGACATCTGGTATTATCTTTTGATAAATTATCGATGAAAATATAAATTATTGGTTTATAATTATTTGAAGTTATATTTATTAGGTATTGTAGAGTTTTTTAAGGCAGCTGGATAAAAATGTTAAATTTGCTGAAATTTTTGTAGTTCATATATATATATTTTATATAAAATTGTATTAAATATTCATGCTAATACGTAAATTGTATTGAATACTCATGTTGTTATGATAAGAAATGAATTATGAAAGAGTTTTATTAGTTATCGTTGGGTTCAGTTTTTTTTTTTTTAATGTCAACTGTTAATTTTTTTTAATAAATTATTGATTAAAACATAAATTAATGGTTTATAATCAAATAATTATAAACCATTAATTTATGTTATATTTATTAGATATTGTAGTTATGTCGGCGGGATAAATGTTATATTGGCTGAAATTTTGTAGTTTTTTTTTTATATATATCTTCTTAAAAAATAGTATATTATAAGTATAGTAACAGATTTTCTTTTTTGATTTGTAATTCATTATAATTTTTTTTCAAATATATATATATATAGATTATTTATAAAAATTGTACATAAAGAATTTATTTTTGGCTTTAATTGAAATGAGATTTACTTATATAAATTTATCAAGCTTCAAATTATTGCCCTTCCGTATGGTAGAGTATTTTTTAATGAATAAATTACAACTTGTAATCGTTTTTCTCCACACACGAATGTCCTTTATAGGATGGAACATAGATGCACCCATTGTTTTTTTTTTTTTAAAAAAAAAATGATATTTAAAAAATTTAGATTCAGACTTTAAGATAATATCCATGTTCTTGAAAGAGATATCACACGGGCTGACTTGATATACAATCTTGCCTCTTATTTGAATAATTATGGTTCAGCGATTCTCTATAATGCAACCTGCAAAAGCGAATGTGTAATAATTTAAAAACTTTGCAATGTGACCATAGATGTTTTTTGCCATTAGATATTCTGGGACATCTTTCAATTTGAAATATCTGCTATAGAATTAATGCATATAAATGTATATAACTTTAGGCAAATATGCTGTTCTACAAAATATTTAACTTTCTTTTTATAAATCAGGAAGTCGTGTTTTATGTGTATTCTATAAATAGTCGTATGAAAAGATGGAAGAAAAAGTAGATGGTGATTCTAACGAGCTTGCATTTTTGTGCAAAAATACAATTGATTATTATTTCCCTGTAATTGAAATAATAATCAATTGTTTCCCTATAATGAAATAATCAATTATTTCCTGGTCATGATTTTTATTTCCACGAAAACATCGCCTAAAGGCAGCTGATTTTTGAACTTCTACCCTCCTGCGCATGCGTTGCGCGAGTTGCCATTGTATGGAATATAAATTAATGTGGTTGTGGTGATGTATATCAGGACAACATTAGCATTATATAGATAATAATTGTATTCTCATTACATAGGTAATAATCAAATTAGCTTTACATATGTAATAATTACATTAGCATACGTAGCACAATTAGAATTAGAATTATATAGGTGCAATAATTACACTAGCATTACATAGGTAATAATTGCATTGGGCATTGCATAGGTAATAAATAAATTAGCACTACATCGGTAATAAATTAATTAGCATTACATAGGTTATAACTGCATTAGCATTGCATAGGTAATAATTACAATAGCATTGCGTAATAACTAAATCATCACAACATAGGTAATAATTAAATTAGCATTACATATTAATACTGCATTAGCATTACATAGGTAATTGCATTAGCATTACATAGTAATAATTAAATTAGCATTACATACCTAATAATTGCATTAGCCTTAAATGGGTAATACTTTCAGAATGTCCGTTACACATAAAAATGCTTATGGCCCTACTATTTCGTTATATGGCGACAAACTTACGACTTTCTTCCTAAAAGTTGCGCATTATTTTCGGAAATCGATGCTAAATTGGCTTTTAAAATGGCATAGCTGTTGTAGAACAACAAGCGCAACCCCTACCTCCCACGTGATACCAACTCTTCCTCGAAAAACATAAAAAATCAAGAAAGCAGGGCAATACCGGAACACGATACTAAGTGGTCGCTGACGTTTCTGGTATGTAAAGTGCGGCGCCAGATTTTTATCGCAGCGCTGTTGGCGAACCGGGGAAAATCTTTTTAAACCATAGGCCCCGGTTTAATATGACTGTTGGTCGTAGGCGGCCAAACACCCGCTACAGTAAAAGAAAAACATCTGTATTAGAATTGTCAGTAGGCAGACGGCCATGGTCCAACATGGATTGTAGTGCTGGGGAGTTGGTTAGCTAGTTTTCAAATTAAAAATATCTTATTTATCTTATTAACTAAATAGAATCTTTTAAATTTGTCAGTTATTATGTTTGTGACATCAGCAAATAGATTTTAGTTTCTAAATGCGTGATATTGGTTATATATTATTCTCTGTTATTGATATTGTTAATTTTGTTAACCTAATTAAATAAATAAGCATATTGGTAAAACCGATTTTACATTATTATATATGACAATAGACTGAAATAGTTAATAACTGAAAATGTTAAACATTATGTAGATATAAAAATAGAAATAAACTGGTAATCATAATTAATCCGTGAAAACTCCCAACACGCAATGGCAAACGAAACGAGTGCTGAACATTACAGGCTCATCGTTTTTTGAAACAGCGTGCCTACAACAACGCCACCAGACTGAACCCTCAGCCCTAAGCTCACTGGGAAGGAACATTGCCACAAATCCAAGAGAACGCATTGTTTTTTTCTTTTTTTTTATTAATCCTACTGATTATTCTTTTTTTTTTCCTTAAAATATATTTTACAACAATTGGGAATAAAATTTTAGTAAACACTTGACAAACATCTAACTTAAGAAAATATAAACTCAAATTTTCTCTCAAAAGTTTAAAAAATTCACAAAATTAAAAAAACATATTTATTCTTGGTTTTTTAAAATTATAAACTTTTGTTGTTTTGATATATCTTTTTTCCATTAAAAAAACTCCCTGCGCTGCATCTTTAACTTTAGGAATTTAAAATTTCAAAGTTTTTTATATGCATGATTAATTTCTGCAGGAAAGCTTAACAATAAAGATGAATAAAGCGATAAAAACTTAGGGAACTTTTTATCACAGAATCATTTACTGGCAGAAAAATATTCATGTTTCCAGCCTTAGCTTATTAGGTAAGATATAAAACTGGAGCTGTTTCTGTGAAATGCATTTTCCGTGGTTATTTTATTGAAATAAAATAAAATGTTTGTACCCCGTCTCTTAATGTCTTGCCTATGCTCATAGAGAAATATCTATATAAAAAGTTGAGTAATTGATTTTCCAATAAGTCCTCCAGAAAAAAAAAAAAAGAAAATATTAAAATGCATTTCTCAACTCTTCTTGCTCCATAAGACATTATGACACGTTTTTATAGGACAAAGGCGAACAGAAATACATAAAAGCTATGACCATCAAAACTGTTTCTGTATTTGATACAGAAACCCAGCCATCCGTTAATTTTTATCAAAGTAGTCAACAAAGAAAATTTTCTAATACTGCTAATCATTTACCTTTAGCCGACATCAACAAGATTACATTTTTAAGCTTCCTAGAAATTCTTTAAAGTATTAAAAGTGGTATTTCAGAAAACTTACATGTTAATAATGATAAGATGAACCATTTGGTATTAATTTTACTTTTATTATAATTAAAATTAGTGTGTTTACGTTCAATTTCAGAAGGAAGTTTGATT